>QYSG01005559.1:0-37616 GCA_003988875.1 Lachnum nothofagi
TTTACTTTATTTAGGACCTTTTATTATTATTATTATTATTATAATTTATAAGCTTATATAGATTATAATAGCTGTAGTGGCTATAGTGGCTAAGTGGTGTAGTACTGCAGTGGTACAGTGGCGCAGTGGCTGCAGTGGCGCAGTGGCGTAGTGGCGTAGTGGCGTAGTGGTTGAAGTGGCATGTGCGGGCCAGAGCGTAAAGCTGGTCACGGCGTAGCCTGCAGTATAGGCTGCAGGCACGTGCAGGCCAGAGCGTACAGTGCAGGCACGTGGCCACCCCCCCGGCTATCCCATTAAAACTTCAAAAAGCCGTATTATATGTAGTTTTAAAGTTATTATAAAAATAAAAAGGCCATTTAAATACGCCAGTTTAGTGCTATAAGTTAGTATTTTCTTTATAAAATTTATAAATTATAACTAAAACTAATATAGCAAATTAAAATTAAAAATTTATATATAAATAAATAAATAAAAATATAAATTTATATTAATTAAAATTAAGAAAAAAATGAAATATTTTTAGATAACTTTTTTTAATATAATTAACACTAAGTCTCCGTAATGCCCGCTACGCTGGGCAAAAATAAAAATATTCTTAGGCTTTTAAATTAATTACCCTGTGCCTTCTAATAATATTTAGGCTTATTTTTAAATATTTATTATTATTTATTATATAGAAAAAAAACTTTTTAATATTAGTTGGCTTAGGTTTTATTAGCTAATATTTAATTTATAGATTTTTAGACCTATAGTTTTATTAGTAATTTTATTTTTTTTATTTTAAGGCTTTTTATACGTTGGCGTGTAATTGGCCTAGTGCCTTTCTTTTTTTAAACCTGCTTTTATAATTATATTTATCATTTTTTATAAATTGTTTTTTATATAATAGCAATATAAAGCTTTTTATTATTTTATAAAAAAAAAGCAGTATAACTATTATTTAAAATATAAATTATAGTTTTAATTAAACCTCCGCTGTTAGGAATATGCAAGTCTATTTTCTTCTTTTTATATTTAATAGTTTTTTTTAAGGTTATATTTTTATTTATAAATTTAAAAATAATCAGTATTATACTTTAAATTATTATTATAAATAAGCTTTGGTTTTAATATTATATTAAAAGAATTTAAAAAGGTTAATATAGCTATAAATATTAGTTTATTAATTAAAAAATATTTTAATTTTAATTTTAAAATTGTATTAATATATTTTTAAAATTGTTTTAATTTTTAGAATAATTTAGAAAAAATTATTTATAAGTTTATAAAGGGTATTATTTGTATAGGTATTAAGCCTTTGCCGAAGGACGACCATGCCCTTCTTTCCCCGCAAAGAGCCTCCCAGTTAAGAGCAATTAGTATTAAATGTATAAATTATATAGATATTCTAAGTTAGTTAATTTCTAGGAAATCTGTAACTTCTATAACTAGATTTTATAATATATGCAATTTATAGCTTTTTGTAGTTTTTTTATTTTTTTTTATATAAAAATTCTTAAGTTCCATTGATTTAATATACTTTATATACTTTATATACTTTATATACTTTATATACTTTATATACTTTATATTCTTTATATACTTTATATACTTTATATACTTTATATGCTTTATATACTTTATATGCTTTATATACTTTATAGTGCACTAGTATAAATCGGCCGATAATTTCCGCAGATAAAAATTCGCTAAAACTGCCGTATTGAAAATTATTTTTATATTAATATAAATATTCATTTAATAGAAGCTTTAGCGAGTTTATACATATGCTAAAATATGGTTTATATATTAAAATATAGCCTATACAAAATTATAAAAAATATAGAAATTGTAGAAACTGTAGATTATATATATTATAAAATTTAGTTGCATATTGTATGTATACTGTATAAAACCCACATTTAGGAGGTGCACCCAATCAAACCTTTGTGCGAAAGTGCTGATGTTATTTAAATTATATAATATTAAAAAACTTTTAATTAAATTATAAATTATAAATAGTAATATTTATAAAGTTATTTACTTGGATTTTTATAATAAATATAATAATTTTATTATTAATATTTATATATTTTAAATTTTAAATTAATATTTAAAAATATAAAAATATAAAATATTAAAATATTAGATAAATACAAAGCTTATTAAATATTAATTATATTTAAATATTCTAGAAATTGCAAAAATTAATATTTAAATATTTAAAAATAAAAATAAAAATAAAAATATTATATAAATTAAATATTAATAGGAATTTTTAGGTGATTTATAAAAAAAAATAGTTTAAATAAAAAAAATTATAAGTTTTTGGAATATTAATAAATGCCAAAACTAATATATAGAATTTTTCCTTTTGGCAAAGAAAATATATAAATTTAATTCTTTAATTAAAAATCAAATATTACTATTATTTATTAGAAATAAATTAAGTAAATATAAATTAAGCTGTAACTAAAAGCCAAAACGGGCATATATAGCCTTAGCTGACTAAGTGCACGTGACGCCTCCTGCGGGGAGGAGGGTTTCTTAACACTTCCCGTAGAACACTAAGTGACTAATAATCTACAATAACTTAAATAACCCTAAAACATCTGGTAATTTCGACCGGTCGGTAGTTGATATACGCCAATTCTTCCCCTAATCTAACCAGGGCTTAATTATTATTATAATATGATTTTTGCAAGTTAGCCAAGGTCGTCGCGTCCATATGCAGAAGTTGTTGGATGTTAAGGAAAGCTTTGAGATCTTGTTGAATATATTAGGACGGAAGAAAATTGCAAAGGGTATATTATTTGCTATATATACGTTCCCCATTCCTAGCTGCAAATTCCGAGATTAACAATACAGACGACGAAATCCCGGCATATATCGCCTTCGATCAAATATCCCAAGGCCGACTATGGGATCCAACCCTATCAGCATACTATTACATCTACTCGTCAGTGAGCAACGAATTTTCCCCAGCGAACGACGTAACGCTAGTTAATTACCTCTATTTCCAAGGGCAATGGGGAGATTAGGAATACGTAGAAGAAGTTGAAGGATAAGAGAGCTTTCATGGCTTTTATAAGTGGACTAGTGGCCCGCAAGGCCCGATTTTCAAATACTTGGATAGGGAGGATGTGTGTCTGCCTAGAGATGGTGATTGTATTATTAAGGACTCGTTGCGATTTAGAGGGTGTATGGATAGAAACTGAGATTAATTAGAAGACGTTTGTTTAGTCCCTCGTTCCTCTCCCTCCACGCTCTCTATTTGAAGTAGCTAGCTCTGCGTTCACATCCAAGAAGTGCTTTCTCCCTTCAAAAGCTTAGGATACTGCTCTCCGCCTTCTGCCATACCGCCAATGAGTGCTGCAACGCCGGGATGCATTCCCGCTGATATTGCCGTAGCCATCCACTGTTCTTGCTCAACAACATCGTATGGCGCCCCTTGGGCTTGAAGCCCTAGATCCTCCAGCTTGTCAAGCGGGATTATCTCGTCGCCCACATAATTCACATATGTAACAGCTCGTTCAAGGCGCACCCTCTCATTGCTGCTGAAAATGTGACTTATGATCCCCTCGCATACACTCCGTACATGTACTAAATCCAGAGCTCCTTGGTTTCTCTTTGTACTGGGTACTGACTTCAGCTTCTTCACGTACACCAAAAGTGCATTGATCCAGTCTTTCTGTGCTTCGGGACCTATCGCATCTTCCCCGTCGCGAACAATGGTGGAGGGTCGATGAATGAAAACCCGCATTCCATACTCCTCGCTCATCCGTTCTAGGAACATTTCGCAAGTCCATTTACTGCACGCATATCCAAACGAGCCATTAGGCATCATCCCGGGCGGAGGTTTTATAGCTATAGCCGGGAAGCCTTCAGTTGCGCCATTCTCGTAGAAAATGCCTAGACCCGCCGAAGAGACGTAATGTAGAGGAGTGCGCCTTTGGAGACAGAGCCGAGCCAGCGTCATTGTCGACCCAACATTTGCGAGGCGGAGATCCACGTAGTGCTTCAGATGCGACGTGTCGGCGCCGTTATGGATCACTGCATCTGTCTCGGCGAAAATGGTTTTGATCGCATCTTCGGACAAACCAAGTAGTGGATGAGCCAGATCTCCACCGTGGTAGATAACGCGGGGATCTTCTAATAGTTTGCCATCCGTCAATCGCTGTGTGAGAGAGCGTACCGCTAAACAAATGATTTTTTCCACCGTAGGCTGAGCAAGTATATACGACAACAGATGGTGACCGAGAAGACCAGTACATCCTGTGAGGACTATGACCTTGGGAGGAACATGTATCTGCCGCAAGGGCGGGTTGGGGAGTGGCTCAATGGTGCCCGCCGGCAAAGACGACTCGAGTTTCCAATCGATCCTAGTACCATATACCATTTGACGTGTCTGCATCTCACCATGTTCAGGTGGTGTAGTAGAGTTCAAAGATATGCCGTTGGATGATACAAGATGAGCTGATGTTTCCTCGCTGCTGGTTCCGATAGTGCTTTCAGGTTGAGAGCCCAAATCTTTGCTTGCCTCGTTACTCTTCATTCCGGATATCTGCTCTGATGGTAAGCTCCCAAAGACATGCTGAACAAGAGACGCCATTGTATCGTTGCCCATGATCTTTAAAACTGGAACATTCACATGGAGGTGCTTCAAAAACCATGAACGAATGTCTACCGACACAAGCGAGTCAACCCCTAGCTCGCCACTTCGTGCCTTCATTAAGTCTTGGTCCGATGTAGATACTTGTAACACGACGCGTAGCTGTGCAGCGAATGCGCCTAGATCCAGTCAGCCTACGGAAAACTCGACTTGAATCATTACGAAACTTACTTTCGATAATCTGGTAAATCTCCTCTCCTGATTGGCATTTGGTTATTAGTTCACTGATCGGCAAAGATACCGTTACTTCTTTTTCGTCCGCAACAGCTTCCATGTTGACGATCAAGGCCGAGAATTTGGGATCAGAACACCATTCAGGCGCACCAGGTGCATTCGCAGCGCTGACAGCCACGTTCGAAAGACCAGTTATCAGTTCCGGTCCATGCGAAGACTCCAGTCTACAAGCATTGATCGCTTCACATATAGCTTGACACCAATCTTCCTCCGACATTCTCAGCATATGATATCTCTCCGCTATATTGTCCAGCTCCTTTCGCGACTGGCGCGCCATATACCCTGCTCCAATGATAGCTCCAATATTGACAGCTGCTGAACGTAGGCCCCGTTTGCGGCGCTGAGCCGCAAGGCCGCACATGAAAGTGTTCGCTGCTGCGTAGTTGGCTTGGCCGACGTTGCCGATGATACAATTGATAGATGATACTAAGACGAAGAAATCAAGGTTCGTGTCGTGGAAAATTCGATCCAGATGAATACTCCCGTCAACCTTTGGTCCCATGACATCCCTGAACTGTGCAAATGTCATATTGCGAAGTAGCGTATCGTGTAATACCATGGCACCCTGGACGACGCCCACTATAGGAGGAAGACTGGCACATATGTGCTGATGGACGGATTTAAGCTTATTATAATAGGTTATGTTACTAAAATTATCATGGTTAGCGGTGGATTTCTTGCGTAGCTAGCGATTTGCTTACCAGGGCAGTATGACAATGTTTGCACCTTTCCGTTTATGAGCGGTGATCCACTCTGGATCTATCTCTGGCTCTCTACTAGTGATGACGAGGTTTCTTACACCACAGCTGATGAACCAGTCCGCCAATGAGATTCCCAAAGCCCGAGAGATTCCAACAATCCAATAAGTGCTATTGCTCTTGAACATGGGCCTTTGATCCAACCTTGAGACTCTCACCGGCATATCTGTCGTATCAGTCCAATCTACCAAGGCAAGAGGATCTTGGTCGTCTCGATCAACACCGATCAAAGCGTCTAGGCGAAATGAGCGAGGGAATATGCAATTGTATTCCTGTTTTAGACTCAATCCCTTTTGAACGGTGTCTTGGGCATGACGCAGAATGTCCCCTGATAAAGAAACGGGAGGAGATCCGAGATCAGAGCCTGTAGACGAGTACAGCATTCTCGCTGTTGTGAAGCTCTGACAATGCTCTTTAAGAGAATCCATCAGAATGGCTTGGTTATCAGCGGATTGGGTATCATCGCGAGAAAATCCTACGGAAGTCGAGAGCATAGCGGGTAAGGGGATATCCTCTACATCGGATTGGGTTAAGTATTCGGGAAGCTGAGTCCATGAATCAGGGGTATCCTCCCCTGTGGAGTCAGTAGTGTAAATAACGTTTACGCCGTTTGCCGCTGCTTGAGAAGAAAGTGCCTGGGCGACAATATTTGGCGCATTGTGGACCACAAGGGTCTGCCCGCTGGGCTGAGGACCCAGGATCTCTATACCTATCAGATTTGCACACAAGATTGAAAGGTATTGTTCGTTTGAAAAGGGCGAAGAGGCGGGAAGGGGAATGATGGACCCCTCTGGCGCTTTGAAAATAGAGACTGGCCTGGATACCAGTGCTAGATACTCTACCCCCGTATCTTCGCGTCTTGCTATAACAACAAATTTGTATCCAATGGGAGTCTTGACGGCAGATAGTGCCGAATACTTTGTGCGCACCTCGACTAATATTTCGTTGTCAGCCTTTTGCACGATTGAGAAATCGTGATACGGCAGCTCCCGAGCAACTAGGACACCGCATTCAGACTGCAAGATGACTGGGGGATCCCATGTTTCCAGATCAACTTTATGAGTAATAGAACGGTTATCCGAGTTGTAACGATCGTTCAGGTCCGGTATATGCTCAATGCGGGCAAGACGTGTAGCGCCGTGATTGTCGAGAATTATCTCTGGCTCCACGGTCCAGAGAACATTCTCCCTATTGTTGGCCGTGGCATGAAACCGTAGTAATACTTCGGCTATAGTTTCAGGCGTGGTTTTTTCAAGATCTTCAATATCGAGATGCTGAAGTCTCAAGTCGGGTGTTTCATTAGCTGCCACACGCCCGAAGCCAACTGTCATGTGAGAGAAAGGTTCATCTTCCAACCGACCGCTGGTCACCCAAAGTAGTATCTTGCCCGCCTGAAACATCGATTTTAGTGCCGTGAAGCCTTCTGGGTTGATACTCTGGAAGACGGGAGAGTCGAGCTCTGTCATGCTTAGAACTGTCCAGCTGGCGTCCACCATTTCGTAATTTACATCTGAGAGCGTTGGAAAAACTTGACAATTTGCTGCGTAGTTTCGGCCAGCAAAAATTACGCGCAGACTGTTGACAAGATGCGAGCTGCGAGCTGTCCGGCCACCAACAATTGCTAAGTTGTCAATTGTGGGCATCGTCCACGTAGAGACAGCAAGAGGTTCTCGCAAAAAGCTTATATGATCGTCGATCGCTTGGGAGACAAAATGGAACACACTATATGACTCTTGAAACTTCTCAGGAGGACTGGCGTCTACCCCAGAAAAGCCTGACGACCGGAGAAGCTTGTTCCAATCTCGAGGCGGAACATACGGTGAAAGTATTCTTCCGGTCGCTCTACCAACCCACCAGCCTGGCAAAGTCCCAAATATAAACCCCATAGTGGCGAAACCTTCCCATACGTCTTGACCTTCGCCAACAATCAGAAACCCTCCGGGCTTCAAGAGCTTACGAATGTTGCGAAGACAGTGCTGAACGTCGGCGGTGGCATGCAGGATGAAGAAGCACATAATCAGATCATAGGCTCCTTCAGCAAAGCCTTGTTTGACGGGGTCTGTTTCTACGTCCAAAGTCTTGAATATCATGCGGTCTTTGTAGCGGGAGAATGTTGAAGCTGCATTTTCGAAGAATGCTGCCGAGATATCAGTGTACGTATAGGACTGGAAACTTTGATCCATCTCCCTGAACACCGTTTTAGTGGCTCCACCGGTGCCAGCCCCTTGAAACACAAATCAGCCTCGATGTCAATGGTAAAGAATGAAACCAAGTGTACCTATCTCTAAGATGTTCATATGGCGATGACGGTCTACAATTTGCTTGACAGATCTACTAACCCATTCGGCCGACTGTTTCAAGCCCAACGCACCCGCATAGTACCGATCGAGAATATCATTACCGTTTTCACGAAAATACTCCAGCATCGTGCCTTCGCCATTGAAGACGTGAGGCATTTGTGCTCCTACTAGATGCATAATCTGCAAATCGGGAGAGTGAGAAAAAGGCTCGCTGGCTTCGAGAACATCTTCGAGTGAGTCATGGAGCCAGCTCTGCTTAGCCCATTTGTGTCTTCCAGCATCTACCACTGTCGCGACATACCCTGCAAAGTTCAAATAACATTTCATCGGATCCTGAGTTCTCATTGGATGATCCCAAGGTACCTCTCTGTGAAATTTCTTCAGATAGAACACTGCTATTCTTTCAAGAAGATCTATTGTGACGTCGTCCTGCTTTGTCAGGGCGATATCACGCGCTGCTGCCAGCCCATCAGGTTGACCGAGGACCCAATTCACCTTCGAGAAGACATGCCTATCATCCTCTGCCGCTGCACCACCAAGAGGCATGAAAGTCGCGGCCTGGATCTGGACGGCGGCATGTCGAGGAGAGCAACTGTAGATGCTAGCATGGCCAATGATACCTCGCTGGCCATCAATCTTTCGTTCCACTACCGCATCAATAGAAATTGAGGCATTCGATAGTTCGGCCGCTGGGCTGCATGCTGCCGGATTTATTATGATCTGCCGAATTGTGGTGGGCAAGTGGACGGCACGTAATTGTTCATCATACGGATAACTATGCGCAAGCATGATGGATTGCAGGGACGCGTCCAACTCTGTAGGATGCATTAATAAAGCTCTTTCGTTTTCATCAAGTATGCCAGCTGTTGCTATGCAACTTGCCCGCGCATGTTTTCGGTGTAGTGATGACAAGGAGCGAAATTGACCGCCAAAGTCGTAGCCAAGGTCACTGAGCGCGGCATAGAAGCGCTCGGGCTCAACTTCCATCATATATGGCAGGTCAATTTTGCGTGCAGCGAGTAAAGACGCGTCAGCTTCTCCCACTGTTGTCTCTATATCGCAGCTCGCAACAAGGGTCATGTTCTCGGTATGTTGTGATGGAAGAGCAGCAGAGAATGTGAAGTGACCTGTCAATCGGCCTCCAGGTTTTCTTGTGATGTCTGTAATAGAACTCATCACTTCTATGCCTCTGTCGCTTGGGTCGAAAGCAATTGCTTGGTGTATAACAAAATCGCGAAGTTTGATGAGTCGAAGATTTTGGCTTGGGCACGCAGTAGCTGCCGTAGAACGTGCCGCCTCAATGGCAGCGCAAGCATAACCAGCGGCTGGAAAGACAACCTGGCCTTGAACCTTATGTCCTCTAACCCATTGCATCTCATCTACGTGAAGTACATGTTTCCAACCTATATGATGAAGTTCGCTATCGGTAGCGTGTCCTAGTAGCGGATGAACATTATCTTGTCGTTTTCGCAACTTGCGGGAAACTCGTGACTCGTGCCAATATTTAGTATCGTGGTTCCAAGGGTACGTAGGGAGCCCTTTAATGAGGCGATAACAATGCTTCTTGGTCGTCATTGCACGCTCGTATCCATCAAGATCGATAAAAGAGGGACCCAAATGTGACCATAAGAAACCTAAAGCAGACGAAAGAGCCCCCACCGCGTTCTTCTCACGTTCGAGCGTCCCGTGGTAGGGTAATTCTTTCTCTAGGACACTGAGAATCATTGAGCTTGCCGGACTCTTTAGAGCGGGATGTGATCCGACCTCTACTACCAAGTCGCAGCGTCGAGCCGTAAGGGTACAACTGATAGCCTGCGAGAACAAAACAGGTCTAGTCATGTTATCAGCCCAGTAGGTGTCGCCCAAGCCTGTTGTGTTGGCATGGACCGGCTCATTGTTGACACTGGAAATCCAGATACAGTCATTTTGCTCCGGCTTCAATGGCACGATCCCGGAGCGACGTAACGAGGCTACATAAGGGTCGTAGCAAGGAAGCATATGTGGTGAGTGATACGCTTGGTCAACTCTTAGGCGGCGACAGAAGACCCCTTCGTCTTGCAGTATATCCTCTAGTTCGGATATCGCGTCTTTGTCCCCGGAAATAGTAACACTAGAAGGTGAATTAACCGCGGCTACGACAATACGCCCTTTGAAGACTTTGTCCTCACATAGCTCAGCAGCATCTTCAGGCGATGTCCCAACAGCCACCATAGCACCTGCAACACGTGTGTTGCTGGTGTTGGAGTCCCATTGAAGGTGTAGGCCACGAAAGTAAGAGATAGTAATAGCGTCTCGAGCGCTTAAAAGACCAGCGGCATAAGCAGCCGCGATTTCACCTGAGATTCGAGCGCATCATCGTCAGCTGGGGCACTTCACGAAAATGATCGACCACAGAAAAGCGCACCTGATGAGTGTCCGACCACAGCACTAAAACGGACTCCACCTAGTCGAAGGAGATCAACAAGAAGAATTTGAACGGCAGTACAGAGTGGCTGGGAGATAGAAGCCTCGTAGACCCGCGAAGGGGCCTCCGTTAATAACTCATCTACAAGTGACCAACTCGGAGCATTGCCATCAGGGAGATCTTGCAGATGTCTTTCCAGTTCTTGGACAATTGTTCTGGCTGTTTCGGAAGCTTGTATTAGTTCAGCCCCCATGCGAGGATATTGTGCTCCTTGTCCTGTAAAGATGCCAAGAACGCTATTCTGGGTCTCGGGAAAAGCCTTGACGAGGACACTGTGTTTCGAGTTTTGGTTGTGAGTAGGTATTTTCGAGCGAAGTTCCCACAGGGACGAGGCGACAATCGATGTTCGCCAACATAAAAGAGACCGATGCTGCCGCAGCGACCAAGCGAGGTCATGAACATTGACGCTTTCCCCATTTTTATTCAAGAATGCTGCGTAATCATGGAGCATAGCTTGAAGTGATGATTCAGAAGAGGCTGAAAACACCAACGGCGTAAAGAGTGGTGAATCAGATTCTGCTTCGTCTTGTGGTGCGTCGAAGCTCTCGAGGATGATATGAGCATTCGCGCCCCCCTGCTGATTGTCAGAATTCTATTCAGATAGCTATGCTTATTATTTCAGACTTATCCGCAATCCCTCGAAGATATGAGAATTTTAAGCTAAAGAAAAGTGTTGTCACAACTTACGAACCCAAAGCTGTTAACGCTCGCCCTTCTCTTCCCGCCGGCAACGTCCGGCCACGGCTGCGCTATACGAGGGATCTCGATATTCTTGTAAAACGGAGCAACACGGTCGCTCAAGCGTTCGAACAAAAGATTTGGAGGAATGCATTTATTCTTGAGAGCTAGGCATGCCTTGAGGACAGCAGCTACTCCAGCGGTGCCTTCCGTATGGCCTAGGATTGTTTTAACAGAGCCCACGTAGAGCGGATCTTGGTTTTTACGATCTTTATCAAGATCACCAAAGACATTGTAGATGGCCTCGGCTTCGATTGGATCTCCAGCAGGTGTACCAGTGCCGTGGGCTTCAAAGAATTGTGGTCGATCTTTGTGATTCAGGAGATTGAGACCAGCCTTCGCGTATGTACTACGTATGAGGGCTGCTTGTGCAGTAGCACTCGGCATTGTTATCCCTGCACGAGAAAGTTTAGCTCTAACATCTAGATATAAAGCTCTACCAACAAGGATACTGAATGACAGACAAAGGAATTGACCTCCCATCGAGAGTTACAAAATGAAATAACCAAGTATGTGAGCGCAAATTACCTGCTGTGGAACCATCTTGATTCAACCCTGTCTCTCTGATAATGCTTTCGATACTGTTCCCATCTTTCAAGGCAGCTGTCAAACTTTTGAGCACCAGAACACCGACGCCATCACCACGAGCGTAGCCATTCGCCCCTTGATCCCACATGCGGCTACGGCCGTCTGGTGACAGCATCCCTAATTTACTTTCCACGATGAAACTTTCCGGTCCCAGTATCAAGTTAGTACCACATGCCAGAGCCATACCACAATCGCCCGCCCTCAGAGCTTGTACAGCCAGATGAATAGCAACTAGACTTGAAGAACAGGCAGTATCAATTGAGACTGATGGCCCATGCCAATCAAATACGTAAGACACTCTGTTGGAAAGTATGCTCCGTGCCACTCCCGTCGCAAAATAAATAGGTGTGTCCTCAATATCGCGCAGCAGCATATTGGCATAATCGTCAGTCATAGATCCGACATAGACGGCAGTATCGCTCCCTCTGAGACGAGCCATCGGCATGCCAGCAGATTCAAGGCCTTCGTATACAGTCTCTAGCAAGATTCTCTGTTGTGGATCAATCGCTTCGGCTTCCCGCGGCCTGATGCCGAAGAATTCAGAGTCGAACGCAGCAACGTCCTGGTCGAGGAAATACCCATGTTTGACATTACTGTGTCCATGATATGTACCATCCGGGTGGTAGAAGCCTTTGGAATTGAATCTGCTGTCGGGAATCTCTTGACGAAGATCCCGAGGCTGGGAAAGAAGCTCCCACAATTGCGAAGGAGACAAGACGGAGCCGGCAAAGTGGCATGCACTGCCCACAATTGCAATGGGCTCACTCAATTGATGGGGCATCTTGATTCTAAAAGCTATATCAGATTTCTGCTGCTTCAAATTTTGTATCAAAAAGCAGGGTTGATCGTACTGCAATGTCTCTTGAAGCTAGTTGTCTGATTGTATCGCGAGTTTAGATGGGGTTTGGGTAGTAGGTACTATAAAAAGGCAACCGGCGTGTCTAACCAACTGTTGGTAGTCTTCATGTTCAATGTCGATAGATACCTAGATATCTGTCTACCGAGGTGAGAATACGTTCGAACTGAGGAGGTATGCCAGAGGCCTCGCACATCTCATGCGTCAATAAGCCGACGGCATCTGGGTACGGATTCGGCCACTTCATAATAGGGCAATAGTCTCTGCAGCTGATGAGGCAACGTGGCCTCCAAGCAAGTTTTCGATTGAATTGAACGCCCGATATTAGTTGCATTCCGAACGTTCTGGCTGGAGATAAGATGGTAGCTGAAAACACATAAGGCCCAATCAGGGAGTCTATCCTTTAAACAACACTTGTTTCTAACCTGAGATTGCAAACGCCACCATTTCTATTGACGCCCTTAGTGCAAGGCTTATCTGAGCGTCAAGTTATAGCAGTCTTTATGTACTAGGGTGAAGCCTTTTCCAGTATATATAAACGTATAGATATGAGGTTATCATTAAACTTGTTTAGCGTTCATATTCATTTAATTCTTATCAATATCATCAAGGTTTATTTCTTCAATCGTTAAGATTTTCTCCAATCGCTGTTTGTTGACGAGAAAGGGTTTGTATAGAATTGTTCTGAAAGTCGGATTCTGGACTCTGCTTGACATCTTTTTCAATCATACACCGCCGAAGAAAAGTTGATCTATAGCGTGACGCTTTGAGCGACTTGCATAGGATGAATTCTCAATTTCCTACAAGGGGGGTTGCTCCAAATCGCATTATTGGCTACAGGTAAGTAAGCCCCTGGAAGTCCAGGGTGAGGGTTGCACAAATCCTATACTCTGTTGTAGTTGGTTCAGCCCTCCGAATATCCGAACCAACCTCCGAACGTGCATGCAGCCCCTCAAGTTTTCCCGTGGCAGTCCCTGCACTGCGCCGCAATTCCCAAACAAATCATTTCCGTTTGGAGATGGACGTGCTCCCAGGGTCATCTCCTAGCTGCTCTTCTATATCACTCTAAGAAAACCATCCCGGAGCGTCGCAGCGTCAACGCTTACGGCAGCGAAAGTCTCGGATTCTCAAAACCAGCTTTGAATATCGATGTTCAGTACGTGCTTGGTCTTGCACTAGCTTCGTATCCGCCAGCCAGCCAGACGTATTGCGCTGTTCGCATTCAAAGGCCAAACTCGAATGAATCTTACATGAGTCATGGCTTTCCACGTCTTCCACAGTTCAGACCAACGGGCTACGTTCTGGATATGCGTTATCGCAACCCCAGTGTGCATCCTGCTTACCATCTTACGGTTTACCACAGCGAGGCGGATCGGTAGAAAAGTTGGACTAGAAGATCGGTTTGCTGTCGCGGCACTTTTCTTCTACTTGGTTTGGGTAGCCTTTGCGCTTGCAAGTAAGTTGCCAGATTCTGCTGTCTCAATCACCTTCTCTAGTCGTCCAAGATCCACTTTATCATGACCGAGTCCTGACGCATGCTCATCTTCTAGGCGTTATTATCGAGAATGGTCGAAATGTCCTTAAACCTGGTGCGCTTCCAAAGTCGACGACATTTGCTATCATTAAGGTAACTCTATAGGTACTCGGAGCTCTGTAGTGTATGCTAAGAAGTTTGCTAGACTGGATATGTTGTCAACGCAATGTACCCTGTGAACCAGACTTTCGCCAAGCTCAGCATCCTGGCCCTCTACTATCGAGTATTCTCTGCCAATCGACAGTTTGTGTACATGACGTATGCCGTTGCGACCCTGCAAATCCTCTGGTTTATTCCAATGTTTATCGAGCGGTGGCTGGTGTGCAATCCACCAGCCAAGCTTTGGAATCCTAAAATGAAAGGCCACTGTGTGAACAGCCAGGCCGTTGTCGCCGCCGGGGAATCGATCAATTCGTTCATTGACTTCGTTATGATCGGCATGGCTATATATGTGACTTTGAAGTTGAAAATACCGACCTCCAGTAAGGTCAAGCTAAGCGTTCTATTCGCGATAGGTGGTTTGTAAGTATGCTCCGTGTGGATGTAATAACCTATTTCTGCTCACACTTGACCATAGTTCTGGGGTTGTGGGAATCATAAAAATAGCGTTGGTTTACGGAAAAGTTGGTAAGTTCATCGCTCGAGCAAAAATGATTCTAGGCCATGCGCTGATGAAATGACCTTTCTCTCCGAAGACAAGGACGGAACAGATCTCCCTTGGCTCTTGATACAGATGGCGACGAGTGTCATTTGCTGCTGCGTACCCCTACACCGGTCAATTCTTCCCAACTTCCATATTTTCGAAACATTGAGATCAACGCTCTTCTCGTCTCGCAGTAGCAAGAGCCAACGCGACGACTCGGCAAACGCTGCCGACGCGAGTTTCAAGACTATAGGTCAGAAATCGAGCAAAAAGCCGTCGTGGGACACTGACCAATGGTTGCCCCTGGAGGAGGCTTCCAGTACCCGGCAGCTGTCTACCCATGCCTGGGCAGATACAGAGTCAGCAAGATCTGGAACACATGAAGACTCAGCGTATCCCAGGCAGACTCTAGAGATTCATCAGACAGTCCAGCATCGGCCGTAATTTGGACATAGGTATACCTTCAATCTCATGTCGTCCTCAGATCGACGAGGTGGATTTGATACAGGAATTTTGTAAAGTATCTAGTTTCGCGACGCTCTTTACATGTTATGGCTACAAAAGCTTGTCCTTTGCAATGTAATCTAACAGAGATTTCGGTCAAAGTTGTTGAGATCATCGCGATCACGTCTGGATTTATGATTTAGAGTGCTGTCATATGAAGTATTAGCAAAATCCAAGTTTCGAAGGTTCTTCAACATTGAACGTAAGCCCTCAAGAATAAAGCGACTTCCAGAGACCAAGCTGCCGGATTTGCTCTCGTACTATGCCAAATATTCTTAGAATCTCTTAGTGCAGCAACCTTCACCGGGGGGTTTCATTGAGCGGTGGTATATGTCAGTTCCCTGTACCGCTTTGGGAAAGCTAGAAGTTGGTGGTGAATCGGTTAAATTAAGACTAGCTTCAGGGGTAAAGAGAGGATTTACATAGCCTCCTGTAGAACTTCAAATTCTCTCTTTAGACTCTCCAATAAATCTTTAGCGTACCCAAAAATCTCATCAGTGCCTACAACTGATAGCAGAATAGCAGAGTCTCAAGGCGAATGGCCCGTAGGCGCCGACTGCTGACTCCGCACGCAATACTATCTGTGGAAGATTATTATAAATAAGTTATGAATAAAGGACGAGAATAACTAAAACTCGCTTCTGAACAATACTCATAACACGAGTGAGTCAAGCTATGCACAAGCGCCCTCCTTCATCGATGAAAAATTCATCACTACCCACAGCAAAATGCCCGTACAGAAGATGATCAGGGTCATATAAATGCTTGATATCCAGCAGTCGAGAATACGTCGATCCGTACATCTCTCGCTTCCAGTCACCCTTGTACCATGGATCGATCTCGTTGGGATATACACCCGAGCCTGGCGTTGCTGCCTCCACTAATGGTGTATATACGCTCACCAATTCCTCTTTGACCGCCAGGTTTTGTTCAAGCGGGGCTTCAAAGTCCCAGAATGAATTGATATTGCATAGTGCAATAGCGTCTCGCCAGGCTGGAAGTACAGAATTATCAGGATGTTGCGCATTTGCGACATTTATAACGTTGCAGCCCACCAGAAATGTTCCATCAGCGACCGTACGCCGCAAAGCATCGACCAGCTTCGCATTGGCCGTGTTATTTAGAACCACAGATTTTGGAATGAGTCGACTATCCCAAATTTCTGTCGGCGGAAATGGTCCATAGGGCAATGGGCCCAAGATGCTTTCGAAATATTCAACATAGCTGGCGGATACAGTGGGCGCGTAGCTGTAGGGGAGTCCAAGACGGGCCAAATCCGCGAGGAAAGGGGCAAGGATATTCTGTACATCTGTAACATTTTGATCTGGTAGTGTGAAACCGATGACGCTGAAGCTGCTGTTTTGAATGTCCAGAATAATCGAATTGTTGCTGCTCACCAGGGATGGCAGTTGCTGAAAGAAAAGTCCAACAGCCTCCCAGTAAACAGACTGATTAGCAGTGTCGTTGAAGCTGAATGACAGTGTAGCGCTTGCAACAGGACCATCTCGATAGATCTTCGTCGTCATACTCAAAACAACGCCATATGTACCTCCACCTCCCCCACTAAGAGCATAATAAAGATCCCTGTTGTTTCCAGGAGTGGCCACTAAATACTCGCCGTTTGGGGTCACGACCTCCCACTCCAGTACATTATCAGCCGCCATTCCGTACGCGCTGTTCAACATGGAATGGCCGCCACCTTGAGTGTATCCTCCAGCAAGTGAAACACTTGGGCATTCTCCGCCAACGACTCGGTAACCGGCGCTGGCAGCAGCAGTATAAGCTTCTCCGCCGATGACCCCCGGACCTAGTTTGATTGCTGGCCCTGTATATGTATCACTCTTATAAACATCCATTACCTCGATGGTTTTGAGGTTGAACATCCATAGTGAGAGCGCTCCGTAGCCAGTTGACTTGCCATTATAACTATGTCGCATTCATCAGCTTATATACTACCAGTAGGGCATCAAATATATAGCCTTTGGTAAAGTGTAAAAGGTAAACGTACTCGTGACCGGTAGATTTGATAACCAAGCGAAGATTCTTCTCTTTCGCGAATCGGATACCAGCCAAAACATCATCAGCACCGGTAACATTGATAGAGTAGGCCGCATAGTTCCCAAGATCACACGGCTTTGTAGTGGCTGTGAAGGGATCGCAAGATTGATTCTGGTAATAACCATTCATGATCTCTGCAGGCTTCATCTCACTAAGCAAATAGGTAAATACCAATTAGTTACTGTTCATACAGGGCAAAACTGCACGTGGGCACCAGAGATGACCCACTAAATCTGAGGTTCTGTCCATGTTGCCTTCAGAGTCTCACACGTTGTCGCATCAAAATCGGAATAT
The DNA here is from genome assembly GCA_003988875.1 of Lachnum nothofagi. NCBI lineage: Eukaryota > Fungi > Ascomycota > Leotiomycetes > Helotiales > Lachnaceae > Lachnum > Lachnum nothofagi. The sequence goes on from QYSG01005559.1 coordinate 17,623, forward strand.
GGCAGCGTGTGACATACACTTGCTTGGGGAGTTGTCTGGATTAAACGACCTTGAACCGTATGGTTCAGAACGAGCCAATCATCGGCGCTTGGCCATCCCAGATCACCGGGAATGTATCTGCACCTGGTATTCGCCTGTACATGAAATGCCAAAGCCCACGTTCCAGCAAGAGCCGCGAGTTGAGAGCGACAAATCATGTTGAGGAGAATTGTACTGGTAACACCTAAGTATTCTGTCTACATGGTGCACCAACAGCCACACGTATATAAATATGTTAGCCATAACATGGGCCTCTAGAAGTATAGGAGGCGCCACTTCGCACTAAATTTCTCGATGTATTTGACGATGAGAGCAGGACTGGACATTACATTATTATTCACAGTAGTAGAACCCGGTAAGTTTTTGAGGCGGTGCCTGCGCAGTATAATTGGCTTCGGCGGCAAAATGCACGTTCGGAGCAATATATTAAAGTCGTGGGGTTCGCTCTCCGATGCTTTTGGACAGTCGGGCGGCGCCCGTCTTCTATGAAGTACCTGAGGCAACGCAGTACCCCTCAGCTGCAGCGGGCGGGTGCCTGCGAGTTCCTGCGACAACATGTTGGAACGTTGGTCTCTTGGTGCTTCAATCAATAAGCCGTAGCGGTGCCAATATCAGCATTGCCGCAAAACTTCACAGTATCATCCATCACCTAGGCTGTCATCACCTTGTTCTTTGGATTCTTCCTTGACCGCTTGATATCTCAAGTCTGCGTACAAGTACTATCCCGACCGCCCACGATGCCCTCGCTATCAAGCGTCTGGACTCACTTCTTCCCACCGAAGCCAACGTTCAAAGAAGGAGATGTCCCCGATCTCCAAGGCAAAGTCTACATCGTCACTGGCTCTAGTGGTGGCATCGGCCAGGAGGTTGCTCGTTTGCTGTATGCAAAGAACGCGAAGGTTCGTGGGATGATCATGTCCTACCTCTATATCCCGTTTGCCGCACCTTGCTTGGTGGCGCCTTAGCCTTACCGAGATGACAAGAACTGGTCTGACAGAGCCAACTATCATAGGTTTACGTAGCAGCTCGTTCAGAACCCAAAGCTCAACAGGCGATCACGAACATCAAAGTGTCGACTCCTTCCTCTACAGGCTCTCTGGTCTTCCTTTCTCTTGACTTGAATGATCTTTCCAAGGTCAAATCTGCAGCAGAGAGATTTCTTGCGCAGGAGGAGCGACTCCATACCCTTTTCAATAATGCCGGAGTTATGGTCTCGCCTGTCAAACCTCCACTTAAGACAACCCAAGGCTATGAGCAGGGCTTAGGCGTGAACTGCGTTGGCACGTTCTTATTCACGAAACTTCTGACGCCTATCCTCGCCACGACCGCAAAGGCATCACTCCCACATACTGTCCGGATCGTCTGGCTGAGCTCGTTTGGTTTCGAGATTTCTGCACACACCGGGGTGGGTCTCTCGACCGACAATCTCGACTACCACATACCTATAGCAAGCACAGACCGTTATGGACTGAGCAAGGCCGGTGTCTGGGCATTGGCGACTGAGTATGCTCGGCGCCACAAGAAAGATGATATTATGAGCGTCGCCATCAACCCAGGAAACATCAAGTCGGAGCTCCCTCGCGACCAAGGCTTCATGATCAAACTTGTTGCTAAATTGGTGTGTTACCCAGTGTTGCTCGGCGCGATCAGTGAGTTGTACGCCGCATTCTCTCCTGAGGCCGCGGCAGCGGACGTGTCCAAGAGTTGGGGTAAGTCACCAGCGGTACCCTCCCCTGAATAACATTAAGTCTAACGTAACAAGTTGGTCCATTCGGGAGGATTCTTCCCCTAAGACCTGACCTACCAAAAGCAACAATGCCGGAGAGTGAAGGGGGCACAGGAGGAACAGCAAAATTTTGGGAATGGAGCGAAGAGCAGATCAAATCGTATCTGTGAATTTGCAAATCAGGCTTTGGCAGTAACGTCTCTACAGTTACGGTAATCTGTAGGTAACAAAGAAATCGAGAAGTCATCATCTATATTTCGGTCCATAATACTTAGTCAAGCGGTCTGGTCGTGAAGTTGATAAACCTTCTTCGTAAACTACAATTATTCCCAAGCACATCTGCATCTGCAAAGATTACTGGCCATATGGTACCCCTGTGGTTTCAGGGAGTAAGCGCTAGAGGAATAGCGATCTCTCCAGCGCCACGGGCTTGGAATGAATATAAAAAGCAGCACAGACTCCACTCGAAGAGCCCCACGGTGTGCTTTAGCTACAGCGGGGTTCAGCCATGTAGCCCCCACCTTTTTCGCGATTTGTCATCAACTTATTAATAGGAACTAGTGTGATGTTACTACAAGGGTGTTTATTCTGACTTTACTAAAATCTTGACGATCCAAAACTCGATATACTTAGCCCCAATCTTTTTCCAAGTCGGCATCGGTTTCCTAGTTGGTATACCGTGAGTCAGCGTGCAACCACGCACATAAAGCCTCCTTCTTATCCTTTGGCCATCTCGTTTGGTCTGGCTGCCGATCTAGTAGAAGATACGCACTGGCCATCCCGGTCACCCTGCCTCCCTATCTTATCCCACCCTCCTTCTTCGTCCCCGTCGTCGACCCCTCGCCTGGCCTTCAAGCTCATGGCATCCTGCCACGGCCTCGTACAGTGCGCCCTGATGCAGCCCTCTGCAGATGGGCGTTCGCACACCCTCCCCCTGGCTGTCGAAAACATCGACGTGCCGCCTGTGGCCCCCTACGACGTATTGGTCCGGGTGCTCGCCGTGGCGCTGAACCACTGCGACTACAAAATGCCTACGCACTTTCTCTCGGCCGGCAACAGGGCGGGCTGCGACTTTTGTGGGATGGTGATCCAACGAGGGTCGAGTGCTGTCTGTGCAGCTGGCGAGCGGGTGTGCGGCGCCGTTTTCCCCTATTCGCAACAGCGGGCCGAGCCGGGTTCTGATCCTAAGGACAGCGGGGCGTTTGCTGAACTGGTCACCGTCGACAGTCGACTGGTGCTGCGAATCCCCTCAACGTGGACCGATCTGCAGGGCGCAGCCCTGGGCGCCGTCGGCTGGGCCACCGTCGGCCTTGCCCTGTCCGACTCGCACGCCCTGGCGCTGCCTGGGTTTCCCTCCGCTCCTGCGGCTACACCTGCATCGGACCCTGAGCCTGTCCTGGTCTATGGTGGTGCAACGGCAACAGGCACCATGGCGTGCCAGCTCTTGAGCTTGTGAGTGTGTACATTGTACAGCACCAAGACCCTGCCGGTCTCTCGATCGTGCACTCGAGTATTTATAAAATGCTGACAGAACCCCGCATGCGGTATACGAGTGTAGATCAGGCTATATACCTATCGCCGTAACATCCCCGCAGTCAGCCGCACTCGCCATGGAGTATCGAGCAAGCGCAACTTCTGCTTACACGTCCCCTGCCTGTGCAGAGTCCGTGCGGACGCTGGCTGCTGTCCCCATCCGCCATGCTCTAGATTGCATTACAAGTGTAGACTCAGTCGCAGCCTGCTTTGCTGCATTGGCGCGCACAGGCGGCCGTTACGCATGTCTAGAAAGCTTCCACGAAGACTGGCGCACTCGGAAGGCAGTTCGTGTGCGAGAAGTTATGGGCTACGAAGGTCTCGGCCGGCACACCCAGTTGGGATCTGAAAATGCCCCAGAATCGACCTATACACGCAGGCCGAACCCAGCACTTGCGGCACTCTGTGCCCGCTGGGCCTCTGAGATGCAGCGACTGCTGGATATGGGGTTGATAAAGCACCACCCAATCCGAGAAGTTCCCGGGAAATGGGGTGGTATCCTCCATGGGTTGGTAGCTTTGCAGAAGGGAGAGGTTCGGGGCCAGAAGCTTGTTGTCAGGATTGCTGAGGCATAGTGTACTCCGTACCGTAATCTTATGTATTAAAGCTCCTCGCTGAATGGCTTGTGCTTGACACCTGCAGCTACTCTGCTACGAAGGGCCCAGTAAGGCTGTACGAGAATGTAAGATTTCCAACATGCTAGGAAGAAAATATCCCCTCTCCCCTCTTCCTCTCCACCTTTTCTCTCCTCTCTTCTCCGAGCAAGTGTCTGCTGTTCTTTCTTTCACGTAAATCCACCGACCCAGTCGCGCTTCGGGGAGTGTCATGTCGAATCCTCCTGCCTCAACGACAAACTTTGCAACTTCCAAGCGGTCAGCCTGTGATCGATGTCGTGGACAGAAGCTTCGCTGTCCACCCAGAACTTATGCCTCCCAATCCTGTGGCAGATGCACCAGATTAGGCGCTTATTGCGTCACTAGCTTGAGTCGTCCGCTGGGACGCAATGCCAAGGGCTGTACCCCGCGGAGGCTCTGCAATAAGCCTGTGGAAGTATCAACATCGACGTCGCACCCGCCTCTTCCGGTGACAGTATCTCAGTCCATCGATCAATGTGAAGAGCGCGTTGCCATCCCCATAGATAGCGTTGAAGACGCCTCAGCTTTATTCAGTCCACAGTCTCTAGATGCCTTTTTCTCCGACGACATACAACTTACAAATCGTGGTTATGGCGACGAAGATGAAGATGGAAGCTTCCCCGACTTAGGTGATACACTTAGCCTTGATTATCTATGCTTTCCCGATATTAGTAGCCAGCGGTCTGAGTCGGCTATTGTTGATTTGGTTGAGAGGCCCCAAGACAGCCCGGATCAGTCATCTTACGTTTTGCAGTGTGATCAGCGACTTTCCCGTCTAAACCTTCGTCTATCGACTCGCCTCGAAGAACATTCATTGGAATCAAAAGCTTACGAGTCGAGCCCTTCATCAGGCTCGCCAAGTCAAGCAGGCACATTGCCAGAAGGGACAGAGCCATGGAACTCCGAAGCTCTTGGCGACATCCTTCGCGATACAGCCGAGTTCACAAACATCGTCGAATCCTATAGCCCTAGGAACAATACTTCAGAAGGAGAGGGAGGCTACTTTATGGGCAACGGCGTTGAGCGTTCAGATATCAAGCCAACCCTTGGCACTGTGGTTCGATTGGATCTTGTTTCTGCATACCTTCAGATAGTAGCCACGTACGACAATCTTTTGCAATATCTCTGCAGCCGCTTCCGCACAGACGAATCACCGCTTTCCTCTGCCTCATCCGCTCAAGAGGTCCCTCCTTGTTGGCTTAACGCGTTCGGTACACAACGACTTCAACCCTTGTCCGGCATAGAAGTGGCAGGCTTTCATGTCCAGCACCGTGCATTACAGACCAAGCTCCTTCTAGACACCATCTTACACCATCTTATGCTGATGGAGCGACTATTGGGGCTGCCTAAGCCATGGCGGACGACGAATAAGCGAGAGTCTTCGGAGATGGGTATTTTCAATGACCATAACGCCCGTTTGATATTGGATGCCGTCAGCTCAAGCACTTTAGAGCAAATTAGGGGTGCAGTAGAAGGCCAAGGGGGTTTGGCAACAGTAGCATCGCTACGTGATGGCATTAAAAGGCTTCAGGAGTTTATAGACTAAAGCAATCTTCCCGTCGTCGAAACGCAAAAGGAGTCTTTGCCATTGGCACAATTTCTGCGCGTTGTTGGACATGTGTATACCTCATCTGCTAGTCTGTTGTTCCAACCTTTGACAATCATTTAATGATTGAATGATTCTTAAATCACTAGCACGTCAACATTGGAGCTACAGAACGAAGCCAATATGAAACCAGCCGCCAGCATGCTAGAGCCTGCGGTCTATAGAAGAACGGGACGAGAAAATGTCCACGGTATTTAAAGAGCAGTGCTGAGAACACCAGTCAAAGAGATAAACTTTGGTCACTAGCTTTAGCTATTTCTACGCTGTATCAATAAGGCATTTCTCATAGACGACAGCCGTTTAGTGTTTCTGCCATAATGAATGTGATACCCAACCTGAGTCAAGCAAAATTCCCGTCAATACTTCGTACACAGCCACACTCAACGAGCCTTCGGCCTAGTACCAGGCAGAATCTGTTCATACATCCACTACTTTCGAATGATGACCTCCCCGTGCAGCTGCGCCAGCACCGCCTCATCGAGGTTCACCCACTCTGCCCACGCCGCGTACATCTCATCCATTTCGGCCTCTGTAACGCCGGCCTTCACGTTACTCTCCCGTAGCATAGGGCCAAGTGCCACACCCATCATACCCGCAGCTAAGCACAAGCACACAGTCTTAGCAACCATTCATATTTCTCGAAGGGATCACACCGAAACACTTACCCCAGAGCTGCCTGTCCTCAGGCTCGGTGTAGGTCCAAGTGCTGAAGCTCGTCTTGATCTGTTCCCTTTTGGCACCGGCTCGCAGCGCCCAGGAAAGCAGCTGTCGACCGGAATTTTTGCATCCGCCGCGGGCCGTGATGAGCTTGACTTCGAAGCTATAGATTTCAGGTAAGTATAGTAGATAGTAATAGATTAATATACGGCGTGGAAAATGACTTACTCATTATGAAACTTCAGCAGTCCGGTAATCGGCGGCCACATCACTTCTGTATCAAGGTCTCCCTCGCGCGCAGCCACCACGCCGCTTGGCTTCGTGACACGAAGCATTTCGCGGAGGATCTCCCATTGATTCTTATTATGGTTGAGAACCTAGTTCCGTTAGCTAACATAGATCTCCGAATCGCTTCTGCCAACGAACCTGATGGCAGTGAACGATGTCGAATGTTCCGTCGTCGAAGGGCAGCTTGTATGCATCGGCCGTCTGGAAGGATATGTTTGATACTCCCCATTTCTCGGCGACAGCCTTGGCGCGTGGTATGATGCCGGGGTTGATGTCCACAGCCGTGACATGCCCATCTGGACCGACGAGCTGTGCGAATTCGGCGGACATGGAGCCTGAGCCGGCACCAACATCCAATAGAGTCAATTTTGGGTTCTTCTCTTTCATTTCTTGCAGTGTTGGGAGGAGGTAAGCGGCACTGTTGGTTGCCGTGCGTGACTCCATGAACTTGAAAACCATTTCGGGTAGAGCGCTCCAGTCAACCTTCTTGGGCTGGGAAGAAGCAGGTATATTGCCTGTCTCTTGATCTAGCTTGCCAGACTGAGGAGCTTCAGACATCTTTTGTTTCGTTGTTCGTCGGTGGATTGGGTTTGAAGGTTAATAAGACTTAGTTGTTGGGTTACGGAAGAGGGACAAAGTAACTTGACGAGCAGCCTAAATACTACTGTTAGTGCCGTGCATTAAGCTAGGCTCTAAGAGTAGCTAAGCTAGCCCGAGTATCACGTGGAATATCCGTGACGTTACACGGCCGGGAGGCCTTGTCTTAATATTCAGGCCCTCGTAGAGAGGTTTCCTCAAAAACCAATAATATTTAGGTAAGTATAAAACTACGTAAAGTCTCCCTCTAAACTCCAAAAACAATCTTATTGAATTTAAACAAGTGTAATTTTTGTTGGATAAATCATGATAAATATTAGCAATTGGGTCATTCCTTCCTGCGAGGTGATTCCTAATGAGTCTGACTACCTCGCCAGCTCTATCACAGTTTCGACTGCTGGTGGAGTACTTCAGACGCCTGTATACCGTGATGGGAGACAGAGATTGCGGCAAATAGCAAGGCCCAATTAGGGTATTTAGCGACACAATACGCTGTAATACGCTATCATAATCTGTATCCTGTAAGATGTTTCAATGGACTGGCAAAGTCTTACTCTCACTTATACGCAGTGCTTTAGTCTATAAACCTAAAGTTACTATTATTTTAAAATTAATAAAAAAAGCCAAGGGTATTTTTTTGCATAATTATAAAGTTATAATAATCTTTTAAAATTATTTAATTTAATTTTAAATATAAATTAAGCTATTAAAACTATTTCTATAAACCCTAATAGTTTTTTATAGTTTAAACTATTGAATTTTATATAAAAGTAATCTGGTATACAAAAAACCAAAAAAAAACAATATACAAATGGAGTATATAATTTTTTTATTTTAAATATATATATATATTAATAAAGAACTTTTAGCAAAGACTAATTCAAAAATGCTTTTATATTATTAAATAAGGAAAAAAAATTGGAGATAGCGTTAGAAACTATAGTATATATAGGGCTGTTATTTGGCTAAAAGAAAAAGAAATAAAAAATTAATAATGCTATGTGGGTTATTACAAATAGTAAAAATAAGTATATTTAATAAATTTTTTAATATAAATTTTTAATAAGTTACTTTTTCGGATTAGGGATATTATAACACCGCGGAATTAAAAACCCAAATTTAGTTTAAAAAATCTATAAAACTGCAAATAATTTTATAAATAGGAAATTTATATTTTTGGATATTAAATTAAAATTTTATATATAATTATTTATAGTTAATATATATATATTTTAATAATATATTTAAATTTTAAGTTTAGTATATTTTTATGTCCTATAGAAGACTAAAAGTATTTATTCCTATAAACGTAATCACAATACCATACCATAAGATGTTTCAGTTGCTATACCTACCTACGGGGCTAGCGCTGAAGCCACCAGATTTAGCGAGCCACTTGCTGTAAATTCAGAGGGTCTGACAGGGGCTTATAGACACTTACAGGGCATTGGATCGCTCAATGCCCCAGTTGGATTTCGCTTTTTTCCAGAACCTTAGTGCAGAACTGAGATGAATATCAACGACGGTGTCACAACTCCATTTGCGAAAGCGATTGGTAGAGGTATCGCTCTGGTGCTGGTGTGGATGTCTGCTGTGTTGCATGATAAAGCGTGGTATTCTTTCAGCTCGAAGTATACACAGACTTATTTTAATGGAAATAAGAATAGCAAGGAGCCGCTTGGATAGGCGTCTACGATTACGGTTTGTAGGCATACGAATGATGTTGTTTGGAACTTGGAGAGTGTGATGGTATCACAACTGGTCTATTGGGCGGCACTGGCTTGTGGAAATAGCGATAGTTGGTAGGTGTTTAGTTATGGAAGAACAAAACAATAAGCTATCATGTTCCATTTCAAGTGAGTGTTCCATCATCATTTTTCAGGGTAGCAATGTTGAATTGTATCCTTGAAAACTTCTGCATCATGTTACCACCTCACAATCTCTCTAATTCACCCGTATGATCCCCTTCCACCAGCTTTCCTCCTCCACCAAAGTCTCTAAATAAAGTTCATTAAGCGTAGCAAATAAAACCACTCGTCTCATCCCCGTTAGGCAAACCCGAGTACCTTCCCTGATCGATCCCTCCTACAAGTTCGTCGTAACAAGCCCCATCAATCACATTATTGTAAGAATCGCAATGGTTAGTGCCAGGGGTTGCACGTGCAGAGTAGACATGATCGTTCCATGCAGCGCCGACATAGAGGCATTGACCTGAAACCCCAGACACTGGCTGGCAATCGACAAAGCCGGAATCGTAGCACACTTCTATGCCGACGGCTGAGGCCGAAAGCATGAGCGTGGAGAATGCGGCGATGTTTTTCAAGAGATACATTTTGTGGTTGTTGGAGTTTGGGAGGAAGTGTTGTGATGGTGCCTGATAGGGGTCAGCAAAGTTTCGCGCATGGAGAGTAACGAGGCAGGAATGCTCGCGATAGACTGACGAATGCTTCTGGATTTCTAAAAACTTGCTTGATCTGTTTTTACTCGAATATCGAAGAGCCAAAGCCTTATTATATACTATAGATGAATCGGTGTCCGGGGAGTTCAATTGAGCCATGACCCCAATGATAGCAAAATGTGTGTCAAGAGTTGAACAATTAAGCCGCAAGTAGAATGCCAAATCTAATTGTTCTTCCGTCTTACGTTCAAAAACGGTGTTGCAGTCATACAAGATGATTTAGAAGCAGAGACATCTGGACAGTTTGTGTAACTTTGACAATAAGACGGTGTCAGCAGGAGGCCTTCGCCCAATACCAAATGCTCAAAGACATGCTCTAAATTTCGGAGACGGTAAGCACACTTCAGAAGAGAAAAATAGTAACTTGCGGATGTAATATCGGAGTATCAAGTAGGAAATCAAATAAGTGAAAGGTAATTTGAAAGTAACAACAAATAAGACCGTCGTTCAAGAAGAGCGCCCCTGGAAAACCTTTCGTGACAGGGTTTGATCTTTTCCATATTTTCACACAGCCACTGAGGCCCAATTAGTACGTGCAACTGCCAAGCCGTTTTCTCCCTTTCATTTCTGTTAATTCTTCAGATGGAACTTACATTAACGGTAAGAAATCGTGGGCGGCGTCTATTTAGCCCCCTCCCCAAAAAGTGACTATTCGTTCACACTGGGGCTCAAACTACTGAGCCTCAACGCTTCGTCCACTGGACGTAATATAATCCCATGTAAAATAAGCTTCCGGATCTAGCGCCCAAACGAGGCTAAGAGAAACAAGATTTTTCCATTTGTGGTGTTTTTGCGTTGATTACATGCATCGGCCATCGTTCAGATGCTCACCACATGCACCTCCTCGATTAAACTCAGACAAACTTCCCAGCAACCACTGCAGCCACAGTCTCCGCCAAATTTTGCCTAGGCAGATCCAAAAGTTCATTTGCTAAAGTAGCGTTTTTAGTAAAATCCGAGCCATATTCTGGACCTAATATGATGGCTTTTAGCAGTAGCGGCAGATTAGAGTAGTCTTTTTTACTAAATAATTCCTGTTTTTTTTGTAGGCTTTTGTCGTGGAATACGTTATATTCTATTTTTTCCCAGTTACTGCCTTAAGCTCGGCCAAGATTTCCTTTTGCGTTGCAATAAAAAAATTAATGTAAAAAATTAATTGGTAGTTTAGTTAAACTTAAATAATATAGCTACAACAGCATTTCCGACTTGGCTAAAATTTATAGCCGAGAACGTTTTATTACCACTATTAATGATTAAAGCTTCATGAGTGTTTATGTTAAAGCTAGTAAGGCCGATTTGAAGTCTCTACAGAAAAATCCAGTCAGTGTCCTTTGAGAGCCTACGAAAACAGCCGGTTTTGAAATCTAACCATTACCCTAAGCGAAGAATATTAAAAGCCTAAATTTTAGGGTTTTTATATATTGAAAATATTTTACATTATATATATTTTTATATTAAAATAAAAATATTAATTATTATTATATAAATAATTAATATTTGAATTTTACTTTTTATATTTTATTAATTTATTTTAAAATATATAAAGTTTATTAATTTTTAATTATTATAATTTTTATTAATATTATAATTTTTTTAATAATATTTATATTAGAAAAATTGTTTATATATTTAAAAAAAAAATGGCTTTTTTTAGTTTTTAAATAATTTATTTGTTTATTTGTAAAAAAGTATTATTTTATTAAAAAACAAATAAAAATTAATTATATTTAAAAATATTAGAATTTTTTTTAAAATAAAATCAAATAAAACTTAATTATTTTATAATTGCCCAGCGCAGCGGGCATTGGGGAAACTTATTATTAATTATATTAAATAATTTTTAGAGAATCGTTAAAAAGTATTCCATTTTTATTGTTAAACAAATTAGTAATTAATTCTATCCGCAACTCTAATCTATGCTTTTTTTGTTTATTATAGCTATTAAACTAATTGCTATACTAGCTTTAGCTATAATCCATAAATTTTATTTAAAAAATATTGGTTTATAATACTAGATTAACGCATTTAAATGCTGTTTTTATTTTTATAATAAATCTAAAATTACGGATAATGCGGCTTTTTAAAGTAATAAACTAAATTTTGATAAAATGGCTATATACCTATATTATAGCTATACTTTGGCCTGCATATGCCTGCATCTCTAGCCCGCATATACTACTTTAGCCATAGCGCTATAGCGCCACTGTATTACTATTATATTATACTACTTAGCCACTATAGCTACTATAACTATTATAATTTATAATAATAATAATAATAATAAAAAGTCCTAGAAGGTTTCTATAAAGCCTATAAAGCCTATAAAGTAAATAAAGCCTATAAAATAAATAAAATAAAATTAATATATATTTGCAATATATAATAAAGTATTTTTTAATAATTTTATAATATATATATATTGATTTTTAAAATATTAATAATTTTTATTTGATTTAAAAACTATAATTATAAATAAATATTAAATAATAATTTTATAAAATTATAGTTATTTATATTTTAATTATAATAATTAATAAATAATTATATATTAAAAATAACTAAAATAATTAATAAAATATTATTTATAATTAAAACTATAATAAATAAAATAAAAGGGGGGTTCTAGGGGGTTTTCCCCTGGTGTGAGGTGAATGCAGTAGACAATAGGTCAAATCTGGGTATAGAACTAATTTCTGGCCTTTTCCTTAAAAAAGTTTTAGTTAATTATAATTATTAAAATTTATAATATTTATAATATATAATTTATAATATAATATATACTTTAATAGTAAATAAAATAGGGTTATTATGCTAAAAGTTATTGTTATTTTATCCGTAATTCTAGGTTTTATATAATAATTATATTTTTTTTTAAAATTTATATTTTTATAAATAATTATTTTATTAACTATAATTAAAATAAAATTAAGTTATTTTATTATATTAAAATCAATATATTTTAATTAGCTTTTTGTTTTATTATTTGCAAAAATAAATCCTTTTATAGGATATAGTATAATTTAATTTTAAAATATAGTAATTAAATTGCTTTAATAATATAAATTAATAAAATAAAATAATAATTAAATTATAACTATAAAAAACTTCTCTGTATTAAATTTTATAATTATATATAATATATTATTATAATAAAAATTTATTAAATTTTAAAATAACATTTTTACGGAATATAAAAAAAGCCTATTTTTTATTTTTTTTATTTTTTATAAATAATATAATAAATCTTTTTATTAATAAAGAAAACGCTATTTTTTAGCCTATTATAAATAAATATTTATAATATATTAAAAACTTTTATTTCTATTTTAATAAAATTTACCTTGTTTTTTCTAATGTTAAGAATTACATCCATTGCCAAAAAAGCAATGTCAAATACTAAAAAATAAATATAACCTTAATTAACTAAAATAAACTAATTTTTAAGCAAATGCTAATTTATTTATATAAATATATATAGAAACTTAAAAATATTACTAATAAATTCAAAAAAATTTAAATTAATAAATAAATATAATATATAGCTAATCTTATATTTTTAGTTTAGGACTTTAATACTTAAAAATAAATTTATTTAAAAAACTCGGCGTTTTAATCTAAGCTTTTTTTTAATATTTATAATTTAAATAATTGGGAAAAGATTTAGTATAATATTTTTTATATAAATTATACTTAATTCTTATTTAAATATTATTAATTTATTTTAGTTTTATTTAAATTTTTAAATTACGGCAATTAAATTTATAGCAAAAAACAATATAGCTTTAGCAAAGATTTGGATTCCTAACGCTAATATTTTTAAAATTTTATAGCTTAGGATATTATATAATTTTATTAAAAAAATTCATAAAATAAAGAAAATATATAAAATAATAATAAATAATAATAATAAAATATTAAATTAATATTAATTTTTTTATAAAATCAAATTCCTTTAGTTAAACGTAAAAAAGCAATATTAAAAAATATACAAAAGTATTTTATTTAAATTAAATAATATTAATAGTATTCTTTTTATATTTAAATATTTAATAATTATTACAATTAATAATTTTAATATAATAATTATATTATATATAATAAAAATATTAAAAATAATTTAGTAAATATCCGACTTTTAAATATAATTTAAAATTTACAATAATATAATTGAAATTTATATTAAAAAAAAAAAGCTAATATATTTTTAATTTTTAAAAAATCTGCGGATATTTAGTAATATAGAAATTTACTTTAATTTCTAAAAATTAATATAATTTATTGTAATTATTATATATAAAATAAATTTTAATAAAACTTATTAAATCTAATAAAAAAAATACAAAAAAAAATATTTTAGTTTTGGGCTTTATAGGATTTTCTAAGCCTTTGCTGGTATTTAAATAATCTTTTAGGATTCCGTTTATAGTTTCCTAATATTTTAAATTTTTTTTTTTTATTTTTTTTTAATATTTTTTAGGTATTTTTTTTTTTTCCTTTTTTTCCTAATTTAAAAAACAATTTATAATAAAGATTATAATTATAAACAAAGCCTTTAGTATTTTAAAAGTTTAGATATTAAAATAATTAAATATTATAATTTTTTGGCTATTTTTTCTATTTAATTAAATATTTTCGTATTATTATCCGTTTATTTTGCTTATAATTTATAATTTCTTTAATTTTCCATTTTTATTCTTTATTTTTATCGGCTAATTCCGGAAGTTCTCCGCTAATATAATAGCAAAGCTTCTTACTATTTTAGGGAATATATTTTTTTAATAAAAATATATAAAAAATAAAGTAAAATTTAATATAAAAATTAAATAAATTTAAAATATAAATTATAGTTTTAATTTTTTTAATAATTTTAAAAAATCTAATATATTTTAGAAATAACTTTTTTGTTTTTAATTGGATATTTTTTATTAATAGTATAACTTAGAACCTTATTAGAAAAATCTTATTTAAATAATATTTATTATAATATTTTTTTTTTGTTATTTTAGTTTATTCCCAAAGGAATTAAAGTTTTTATTATTTTTTTTGTATTAGTTTTGCCCGTTTTTACGCAATTAATACCTCCCCTTTAAATTCGTTTTTAAAGTTTTTTGGATTCTAGGGTAATTAAAGTTTATAATAATATACTATATAAAAAAATAATGTTTTTAAAACGGCATAACGCGTTATATTATATATAAACTTTATATATGGTAATTTAAAAGCCTAATTGTTTTTTTTATTATTATAATAAATGCATAAATAATACTTAAAAACTTAATTTTGGCGCTTTATTTATCCATTTATTTAAAAATAGAAGATAATATTTAATTTTTGTTTTATATATAAATAAAAATAAAGCGTTAATCAAAACTTATTTATAAATATTATTTCTTTATTAAAAATAATTTTATTAAAGGTTCCAAATAAAAAAAAAACTTTATTTTATAAAAATTATATAAATTCTAGGGAATTAATAATCTTATAGTAAGTAATATATTGCATTATTTTATTATATTTATTAATAATTATTAAAATAAAATTAAAGTTTTTATTGCTATAGGTACTTTTGCAAAAAAATATCTTTATAATAAAATCTATAGTAATTTCGCTTTAAAGTTTCATAAATTATAGAAGGCTACTAAGTAATTTATATAGTAAATAATACTTAATTTTAATTTTTTGACAAATATTATATTTTTTTATATATTAATATATATAGGTATTTTAGTTCTTTTATTAATAATACTAGCGTAAAAAATCCAAAATTTAATTTATGCTAAAATAACCTTTTAAAAAATCATTATAATAAAATTTTATAATTTATGCTTATAATATAAAATCTTTTAGCATATAGATTTTATTTTATTAATATAAAAACATTATATTATTAATATACCATATAGAATGCTTATTAAAAACATTTTTATTTAATTTTTTTTTTAATTTAAATATTAAAATTATTTATAATTTAAATTATCTAAATTAAATTAAGTAATAGTAATATAAAAAAAGCTAAAGTAATAGTTTATTAAATTATTATTTTTATTTATAATTTAGAAATAAATTATTTGTAATTAATGTCATTTATATTAAAAAGTAAGCTTTTATTTTCGATTTTTAAAAAATTATGTTATATAAATATAGCTATAATTTTATTATTAAATAATTTACTTTAATTTGTTTTAAAAATCGGATTATTTTATAAATTTTTTTTTTATTAGATTTTATTTTAAGGAAAAAGTAACTTTTTATATTAACATTAAATAAAATTATTAATAGTTTTTTTTTAGCCAAAATAAGATTTTATTTAAAAAATTTTAAATATTTTTAGATTATAGTAA
The DNA here is from genome assembly GCA_003988875.1 of Lachnum nothofagi. Taxonomy (NCBI): domain Eukaryota; kingdom Fungi; phylum Ascomycota; class Leotiomycetes; order Helotiales; family Lachnaceae; genus Lachnum; species Lachnum nothofagi. The sequence goes on from QYSG01005559.1 coordinate 33,503, forward strand.
TAAAATTGCTTTTTAGTTTATTTTAGAATTTAGGAAATTAGGTTTTTTATAGTTTCTTTAAATTAAGCTTTTTATAATTAATTTTTTTATTAGGGCTATTTATAGGATTAGTATTATTTTTCTAATAATATATTTCAAAATTATATATTGCTATATAAATTATTTATTTTATTTGGCAGCTTTATAAATATTTAATATTTATAAAATAATATAAATTATTATAGTTTATTAATATTTTAATAATATATTATAATTTTTTAAAATAGTATTATTATTATTTAAAACTTTTAATAATAGCAAATAATTTTTTATTATAAATAAAATAATAATATTTAGTTTCTTAAAATTTCCGGAAATAAAAAACAATTAAGTATCAATAAGCCTTGGTTTTTTTAGTATTAATTTATTATAAAATTACTTTTATTATTACAAAAGCAAAAGCATTGGTTTCCACTTAAATCCTTTTTAAAAAATCAAAATAAATTAATATAAATATAATAGTAAAAGTTTTTTTTAATTTTTTAAAGTTTTATTTAGCTTTTTTAATAAATTTAAAGGACTTTGTTTTCTTTTTATTAATTATTTTTGTTAATAGATTAATTAGTTTTATTATAATAGCAAAATAATAATAAACGAATTATTAATAAAAATTTATAAATCCAAAAAAAATCTATATTTTTTAAAAAAACTTAAATTTAGGTTATTTTTTAATAGATTAAATTTACTTAAAGTTAATATTTACTTTTTTTAGAATAATAATAAATCCTAAAAATTCAATTTTTTTAACTTTAAAAATATATTTAAATAATTTAATATATAATTAATATTATTAAAAATATTTAAAAACCTATAAAATATAATTTTTATATTTTTTTTAATTTTTTAAATAAATGAAAATATTATTTAAATAAATTATTATAAAATGATTAATAAAACTTTTTATTATATAATTAATATATGTTTAAAATATCGCAAAGGCATTAGTAAATTTAAAGAATATAACTAAATATTTAAAATAACTGTATTTAATTTGGAAAATAGTTTTTTATTTATTTCTTTTTCTAATAAAAATATAATAATATATATTTTTAAAATTAAGTTTAATAAATATTTTAATTTCCGTTAATTAATTTAAAATCTTATTAATTAAAAATAAAAAATAATGGTTTTTAATTATTATTTTATTAAATCCTTTATAATTAATGCAAAGCCATAGATTTTTATTTTTTTTTAAAATAAAAAAAATTAATAATTCCATAGGGCTTTTAAAGGATTTAATTTATTTTTTTAAAATAGTAGATTTTAAATATTCCTTTAGTAATTTTAATTAAAACTTAAAGAAATTATAAAAAAACTTATATAAAAATATATTTATAATTTTTATTATATAGTTAATATTTTTAAAATTAATAGATTCTAAAATTTTATTTATATTAAAAATCGATTTATAGTGTTTACAAAAAAATAATAATTTAGATATAAGTAAAATAAATTTTTTTTAGTTTTATATTACTAATATGTTTTTTTTTTTCCTTAGAAAAATATCTAAATACTAAAAAAAATAAAATATACTTCTATATTTATAATATAATCAATTACAAAAATATTTATAATCTTTTTTGTTAATATAAAAAACTTATATATCCTAATTAGATTTTTTATTAAATATTTAACTAAATTCTTTAAAGCTAAGAATCTTAATAGCATTATACTTTGCGTTAATATAGGTCTATAATTGTTTTCTTTTGTTAATAAGATATACTCCCCTGGCATAATGCCAGGGCCTTCCTAGTACTATGTTATACCTAGTGTTTTTAAAGCCATAGAATATTTAATATTAAATATATAATGCTTTTCTATTGTTTATTATAAAAATAGCTAAATTATAAATAATAGTAATAATAAAAGATTTTATAAATCCAAAAATATAAAACTTTTTATAAATTTTTTTAAAAATAATCCCTAGATTATATATTTTTTTATTATTAATAAAATTAATATTTGTTTTATTATTAATTAGATTTAGAATAATTTCCATTGTTTTTGTAGTTTTTTGCAAAATATGGATTAATATAGATTTATATTTAAATAATTTTTTTTCTAAGTTTTTAATATTTAGGATTTAGGAAAATTTTTTTTTAACTTTGAATTATTAGAACCAGCGTAATTACATATAATTAAATATATTTAATTTGCTTTTTAAATATTAATACATTTTTTTTTAATTTTGGCGGCTTTGCCAGAATATTCCTTAGTTTATTCCTTATATTTAAAATATTTAAAATTAAAAGTATAATAATTTTTTTAATTATAATTATAATATATAATTTTTTTTAATAATATTCTTTAAAAAATAAATAAGGTTTTTTTAAAATTTTTTTAATTTCGATTTTTTTTATTTTTAATTATTTTATTTTCTTTGGTTTTTTTATTAGAAAAATAAAATATAAAATCTAGGTTTTAGTTTTGCTATTACTTTTGATTTTAAATAAAGCTTTAATTCTAACTTTTAAGAAAATAGCCAATATTATATTTTACTAATTAAATTTATTATAATTATTAAATAACTAATAAAAATAGCTTTTAACGCAAATAACCATTAAATTAAAACTTAAAATATAAATTAAAAATAATAATATTAAATATTAATATATATTTACTTTTAGAACGAATAATTTCCCTTTTTAATATTATTATTTTAATATATAAAAAAATAATAAACTTTTTTTTATTTAATATAAAACCTTTTAAATTTTTATAAAATCATTGAATTTATAGCTATAAGTTTTTTTAAAAACTTAATAATTATTTCTTAAATTTTTCCCATATTTTAATTTAATCCTATTCTTTTTGAACCTTTTGGCTTTATAAGGTCTTTGGATCTTCTGCTAGACAAAAAGCAGTAGTTATAATTTTTATAAAATATTAATAATAAATATATTTTTTACTTTGGAATACTTCATTTTATCTATTAGTAAAGGTTTGCCATTTCTATTGGTTTTTGTTTTTATATTTTCAAAAAATATAAATATTTAAAAGCCTTTTAAAATCAAGTTTTTTTTATATTAATTTTAAGACATCTCTAGAATAATAAAGTTAAAAAGATTTTTATTAAAAAAAATAACTTTTAGTATATTTAAAGACATAAATTATTTTTTATTAATTTTTAATATCTCTAAAAACGCTAGCTATTCTATAGCATTAACTTAAGTAATAGTTATTTTTACTTTAAATATAGCAAATCATTATTTTATTACTATTATTTTTTAAAAATACTATAAATACTTTTTTTTTTCGCATTTTTAATCTAAAAAAATTTAAAACTTATTTTTCTAGCTTAGCTTTTGATTTTTTTTAAACCTTTTATGGGGGATTTTTAAGAACTTTTAAATTCTTTTTTAAGATTATTTAAAAATAATAATTAAAATTAATTAAATTAAAAGCATATTAACCTAAAAAACTATTTTTTAAAAAAAAATTAATTTATAAAATAAATACAATAAATAATAAATTAAATTTAAATATAAAATTAATTTTTAGCCTTTTTTTTAAAAAAAACTTTAGCTAATTATAATTATTAAAGTTTATAATATTTATAATATATAATTTATAATATAATGTATACTTTAATAATAGGTAGAGCGGGGTTGCTACGCCAGAAGCTATCGCTACCTTACCCGTGACCCTGGGTTCCACGTGACACCTGGTTTTTAATAATAAATATAAATAATTAAACTTTTTATTACAATTATAATATTAATAAAACAAAATAAAATTATTTATAATAATAATAAATAATAAAATATTAATAAAAAACCTATATTATATTAGTTTTTATTTTTATATAAAAATCTTTTTTAATATTAGTTTTTTTTTTAATATTAATTGTTTTTTTATTAATTTAATTATTAATAAAATAATAAATTTGCAAAAACCAATAAAAGTTTTTAATTAAATTTTTAAATTTAATTATTTTATAAATTATATATATTGATTTTTAAAATTTAAATAATTCTAATTAATAATAAATGATATTTTAAGAATTTTTATTTTTATTATAATTATTAAACTATTAAATTAAATAAAAAAAGGGGTTTTAGGGGATTTACCTCTA
>QYSG01005637.1:0-10439 GCA_003988875.1 Lachnum nothofagi
GCCAGTAGGTTCACGCTGTGAGTTGCACCTTCCTTCATACTTGTTCATTTGAGTTGTCCGCACCTTCTCGAAGGACAATTAGCGCCTTCATCTTCACTTCGCTCCGAACAATACATTGCAATATCTACCAACGATTGTAATCTTCCAAGGGATAAGATAGTGGTTCTACCTGCAATTCTAAGGTAGAAGAGCGGTACTAATTCGAGGTGTCCCAAGAGCAATAGGACATTCACAGTGAATGYAATCGAGTGCCAGTTTTYCCGTCCGCTGCGTCCGCTGTTCCCCCTTGACCTGGAGCACTTCCTCTCCGCAATTATTCACTCAGCTTCTCTTCCCCGGTCCTTCTAGCCTCTGCTTCTATCCTCCTCCAAAACCTGAAAATACACATCCAGGGACCTCTTCCTCCACACTGCTCTCAGTTTGCGACCCTCGAATTTCGACATAACCCAAAAATAGTCGAGGACCAAAGACGCATTGCGAAATCTCGACTGAAGAGTATCACCACACCCTCTGCTCTGTCCTCCTGGATGGTAGCACCACTCAGGTAGCCTTCAGACCGACTCCCTATCATCAAACCTTATTATACCAATASTTGCCAAGATGAAGGTCAAAGACATCTTGAAAGACCTGAGCAAAGCTGCTGAACCAGGAAGCAAGCGCGGAACCTACTTGCTAGAAAAGTTTGACTCTTGCCATTCAAAAACCATTGAAGCTCTCAACGAGCTGAAACAAGAGCAGCAACGGCAGATCCAGCATCTAGAACAGCAAATCCTAGATCGTGATGAAGGTATTTAGGAGCTGATCAATTCGAACACCACACTTCATGTCGATATACACAGGAAGCTGGTTCCTACCATTCACAGGTTGTTCAATCTCGTAACGACACTGCACAGAGCACCAACGCCAGATTCAAACTCTTCTTCTCACACGGCTCTTTCATAGCACGTTTCAATCTGCTTTCCACATCCATTAATATCCWAGCAGCTATAACGTCTTTGATCCTCATATTCAAATTCATTCACATTCACAATACATTGTTCACAGATGTCAACCTAGCTTTTGTCTATATAAGGAGACGCCTCGAGCCTCCTTGGATTGTTCGTCAATACAGCAATCYGTCCTTCTCAAGAATCATAACACCATACTCTTTCTAGACTCCTACTGAACCGCCCCTAAATAGACCACTATGCATTTCTCAATCACGACATTTGGCCTTGCCATCTTGGCTGTTTTTCTCTCTCAGACTCTCTGTCTTGCCTCGAGTGTTCCCTCCGTCTACCAGCGAAGCGTCGCCACTATTTCCGGCATTTACAACGGCCACGAGTTCTCCCTGCAAGGCACTATCCAGGACGTTCATGCCCAATTGGAATCTCTTTACGGTTCACCYRACACTRCAACAKCAGAGGACCTCGCCCGCGATGAYTCTAACTCTGCTTTGAAGCCCAGAAACAAGGTAAACCCGCGCGTTTCCACCTCATTTCAGTGATTACCGCTCTAACTCATTCCAGTCCTTCTGGCTCTGCATCCCCGTCGTTGGCCATGACTGGCTGATGCCCCTCTACGACGACGTCAACGCATGCATCCAATACCTCAGGTTCCCTTGGCCCTCCACCACCGCCACGAGGGTAGAAGTCGCTGCGCGCTCGTGCGGCATCATCGCCAGCCACAAGTCTGCCTGCGTCTGGCTCTGCAACGATGTAAGCTCCCTCGCGGTGGACAGAAAAAGCCGCACTCAATACGCGCACTTTCAGTGTCCCACTCTGCCTGAGACATCGAAACCAGTGCGGCTTTATCTGTCCAGCACGAGGCTCCATTTGCCCCCCCTCACCTCCAAGACTGGAATCATATATTTACTGACGCTTTGCGTGATGACAGAGAGACGAAGCAATCCAGCCCTCAATCTCATACCTCGGCACCTATGCCCAAGATGTGGTCGACCGCTGTACGGAGAAGCACGCGCCCGGCGTCAGCAGCCAGGTGTGGAATAGCGGCGGGCAGGTATTTGATTCTGATAATGGAGATTCGGGTGAATATTGGGATGGAAATCAAATGGTTGTATATGGATGCTGGCTTCCAATACATATGATATCTAAGATCTATCTATCGGAGACAGGAATCTCCAAAATGACCAAAAAACCTTCAATCAAACTATCCCCGAACTTTTCGCGGGAGGTTAATGTATTAATGCAGCGTACACCTCATTCCAACAGCCACCGCCCTCTGACGCCCGAGATCCTTTCGTGTGTAAAACTGCAAGAAACGTCAATAAATAATGTCCCATTTGCTTTGAGACATTGTGCTGGCTCTCTGTAATACAAGTTCAATACTGGCTTTGGGACAGCGTCTTTGATAGGGTGTACGCAGAGTAATGCTCTAAGCTCTTACCATTTCCTCTGTCAAATATTCCATCTTGGCCCTTTTGAACTCATGGAACATCTTCCGACTCGCTACTCGACGGCCCTCACTCGTATCATCCTCCTCCTCTATCTTCAACCGTTCATAATAAGCCTTCTCCGCCTTCCATTCTTCCTTAATCAGGAACATCTACTGGGTTTTGATGTATGATTTCATCTTATCCGAACACGCAACTGCCAAATCGAATATCTGTACTACACCAACGCAGTTCATCAGATCTGAGCGAAGATACGAAAACATGTCCTTGTTATCCCCCTCCCCGATGCGCTTTCCGAATTTTTGTACTGTGCTTCCTAGCAGCGGCCATGCCCCCATATCAGCATCTCGTAGAAACCCGCCGGCCTGCGAGCTTTTCTCCCCGGAAATGTGTGCTCTGTGGCCAAGCTCCTTCCATATCTCGCTAGCATCTGATTCAGATACTGCTTTGTCGACGAAAGGTCTTCGTACCCCTTCAGCGCTCATCTCCCCTTGCACGAAGAACTGCAATTTCCTAACTGAGCACTGTACAACAGCGCTTCGAAATCCTGCTTCTTCTACTCGTTACTCCTCCCGTCATAAGCGACCTTCTGAAGATCTCCACAGCCCCAGTATTCTTTTGCACTTGCGAAGATATGGTTTCGTGCGAGTTAAGGGGTGGGCTTTGAGATTAGGGCGGCGTGATAGAATCCGAGGCTGGGGAAGGCGGGTATTGCATTGATGTGACAGCCAGATCGTTTTTGGAGTCTGTATTGTGAGTTGCATTTTTCATTCGTCGTTTCTCTCGCACCATCTTCTCTTGTCCTTGTCGTAGTCGTGCACCTATTCGCTGCGTACTTCGGCATCTATCTTGGCGACCTCTTCCTGTGGTAGCTCCTCCTCCGAGAGCTCGGCCACTGGGATTAAAAGATATAAATCCCGACCAGAGCTTCTGGTCGGGGCTGTTCCGCCGCTCGGTCGTCTGTGCATTTTCGGATGATGGGAACGGTGGGGGGGTGACAATGACTTAAGAGTCGATAGACTGGTATTGCTGGATTCGCAGTCGCTGACTTGGTATCTTGGTGGCGGGGACAGTCACTTGAAGGAATTTCTTTTAGTAATTTCGGTGGCTTGTTTGGAGATTTTCTTAAGTTCACTTGGGATCGATCAATCTGGGACATCTAGATCACCATGATTTTCAAGGCTTGCTTCGATGTTTAGCATATTCGACATCTCAGGATCTGTTTAGTACTCGTCTGCTAATAGCTCGAAGGGAATACCCCCTATAACCTCCCCTATAACCTCCATCTCACTATATTGTGCAAGGCCAAAAGAAGAGGTAATCCCCTAATAGGATCTGGCATGTAGGCAGCTTTATTCAAAGTCCAATCAAGGGGCTAGGTGTTGGGTGTTATTCGCAGCCTATATAGGACCGGCGTAATCACGTGCTCTGGTCACATGCAGATCGATTCACCCCGTCACAATATAAGAATTCCCCTCTCAAGATCAAATTACAGTATCTCAAAACCCAAGGGTTTATAGGCTCGAGTTCGGCTTCTGCCGCAACCTGGTACAAAAAGGCGTCGTCTGCAAACCTTGCCAATCAGTCAATGATATATTGAGCGTTCTCAAACTACCCCCAATTTCCAACCACAGCGCTTGGCCTTAACACCAGACCAAATATCCCCAGAATAGCTTCGTATATTAGTGAATCATTCATGGCTCTCTTCCAAACCCCCATCCGCTCCTCTCTATTATCAGGATTCATACGACCCTCCCTTAACAACCTCCTTGCGACGATGAAAAAGCACAAAGACATATACTTGCGTCCATAGTTGAAATGCAATAAACTTAACCTTCTTCTTATCAATAATTTATTGCAGATACTCGCCGTTTCCAATTATCCATATCTGAAAATCCCACTATAGCAGCTTCGGCCTCCCCTTCGTCTATTGTCTATCTTCGGAGGTAAGCTAGTTCGATATAGCGAAGTAACTCTTCGACGCGCCAATTGTTCTGTGCCCTTGAGATTTCACACGCTGCTCGTTCAAAGTCTAACGCTATCTCGCGCTTTTGGGCGCCGTCGCGTCGGGCACGAAATATGAGCTCCCCATAAGCTTCCTCAGACCCGCGCTCTAACTTCCTTACAAAAGCCTGCGTGATCTCTGTGTACATGTCAGCAACTCATCAACGCCTGTGAATATATTCAAAGCGCTTATACCCATCCTCCGCTAGCCATACGCAATTATGTTGAGCCAGCTGGTCCACCATCTCTGATGAACCATAACCACCAGCTCACGCTCGATACAGTTTCTGGTGAAGATCAACCGGCCAGGGATCCTTATCCGGAGCTCATATATCGCGTGGGCTCGTATTGAATAGCATAAGGACACTGCATCCTTGCTTTCTACCGCGTCCGCCATCCCCTCGCCCTCTCATATCCTGCCATCCTCCCCATGAAACCTCCCCTTCTCCCCAACTCCCATCTCCCCATCATCGCCAACAGAGCACCGCTCATCACAGAACTTCCACGTTTCGCCCGGCCTGCAAAGACAATATTCCTGCCCTCGATAAAGCGCCCGGTTTCTCGCTGACACCAGCGGCTTCTTGTACGCATAGGTTTGGTATGCTCGCGGGTGCTCGCTGACTGACTGAATGGGATTAATTGATCGGAGACAATAGAAATCTGGGCGAAAAGCATCGTCATTTTCGGAAACGGTCTTCTTCACCGCGTATTGGTAGCTTTTCTCTGCTTCGTAGGAGGCGCGGAGGAGGAGGAGGAGGAGGAGGAAGTACCTGAGATCTTGTTGTTGGTGTCGTTTGCCTATTTCTTGATTTCTTCGTAAGCCTGGTGTTTTTGGGGTTGGGTTGGGCTGCTTTTGCCTTGTTGTTTAGACGAACGTTTGCTTGGGGTTGAGACTATAAGATTTTAGAATGCTGGGTTTGATGTCCGAGAGGGTAGATAGAGAGTTATACTTGCGTTTCTGTGGGGTTGTTGGCTTTCCTTACTCTCCATTGTGAGGTCGAGGCCTCTCTAGGGGGGGAGGGGGTGTCTCGGCAAAGACGAACCGTAACCGGAAACTTGGACAGGATAGTGGGATCTATATGCGTGAGCGTTCAATAGAACAAACAACTTCAGATGCATAGAACAGTATGGGGTTAAGGCTAGGAGTTTGATGTAGTGTAGTTTAAGAGCCTATCAAATATAAGATGAAATGCTATTCACTTATCTCGTTCCATGCGCTTGACGGAGAGGTTATGTTAATAACAAGCGGTCAACTAAGCGCATTTCTACGATAAAGTTAGTTATAGGTACCAGAAGGAAGCATGGGGACCAAGAATCAGAAGCTTTAGCCCACAGTACGTGTAGTCTATAATGCTATAGCGACACTGTTTGGACTGCTAGAGCCAATACATGATTGAATTCCATGGGGTGACGATAAACGAATGAACGAACGAACGAACGAAATAACAGCAAATCCCAATTTAACAGCAGTATATTCCCTTCCATAACCACATTCCCCTACCTAACTCCAGCAACGCAATCCCTCCTCTATTGCGAACGCTCCGAAGCTCAAGCTACCGTATGATGTGTCGCGGACTTCGCCAACGACGAGCCATTCAAATAAGGTGGATGGATGGTTAACATACCTATAGAGTCTATAAAGGAATCACAGCTTGTTTTTATACTACCCTTTTCTTGTAGGGTTTGGATTTTTCTTGAGAGCATTCACCCCAAACTTCTCAGAGATATCTTCTCTTCTTTGCTGGGGAAGGGAAGGGTATATATGACATCTCTCGATCGCCTAACCCAAGCAAAGAAACGATCAAGAAGAGAGTAGAAGTGATGGTCTGGTGTGCAGCTTTGTATTTCTCGTTTCTGCCCTCGCGAAGCGGAGAGATCGGAATCTGAAGCAGATTTCTCACGAGGCTGGATATCATTGAATGAAAGGTTTAGGGGGTGAATGAATGAACGAGAAAAGTGACAGCAAGACAATGCTTGACAGCAAAAGGTTCCGATGAAATCCAAGCCCAACCAATTGCCACGCGAACTGCCCAAGATTGCAAAATCACTCATCCTTCGCTCAACTTCGATGTGTCGAAGGCATAAACCTTGGCCTTGTAGGATCAGCAATGAGACCAGTCTCCGCTTCACCATTGCGATCTATGAAGTCCTTAGACTTCACGGGAGTAGATTTTATACCTGTGTTTTTGGGAGAGATGGTGCGGCTGAATTCACCTGTCTTGACTTAACACTTCAAACTTCCAATCCCTACAAAGCCCACTCAAGAGGGAGCTATAAAAGCTCCTCATCGTTTAGATTCTGACTCTACAATGCCCCAATACTGTTACGTCTAGATCCCATGGCTGTGGAGGCTTTCGCGGTAGAGACAATGTGATTTAAATGCTTCACGCTTCATGAGTTTGAAGAACAATCTTTGCGGGGATGAAAGAAGTTTGGGGGTATGAAAAGTGATATGAGCAAATGAACAAAAATAACAGCAACCCCCCCGATGAAAAAACCCCCCCACCCCCTCCTCCATCACAACACCGCAAACTTCCAACATCTTCTCCGTTTTAAAACAATAGCTATAACAGCTGCCCCAGGGGTTCCAATCGAGCAAAAGCTCCCATCTTTGCTTTGACTGCCTTGATTGTGCACATACCCGAAAGAGAGCTCGAAGGGAGGATTTTCATGCCTACCAAGCTTTCCTTTCTACGCATTGTTTCGTTCGTTAGACTTGGAAATTGGGGCCTGGGATTCACTTACCCCTCCCCCACCTCATCTTCATTTTAAAAACTATAAATACTTCACCTCAAACTCACAAACCCAACAATCTGTTTGCAGAGATGGCATACCAAGAGTTCATGGGACATCCGATAGAGCGGGGCATCAAAATACTGTGATTTTCTACGCAGCAAAAGGAGATGATCTTGTGATGGGAGGTGGTGGAGGTTGTTGGACTTGGGTGGGGGATATCGTCGGATGAGTGAGTAAGTGAGTACATCAACGAAAGAACGAACGAACGAACGAACGAATGAACGAATGGAGTGACAGCAGAGCGTCTCTTGACAGCAAGTTGTGTGGGAGTTGAGATGAAGATATAAAGTCGGCGGTGCCTGAACTACTCCAGAGCAGGCAGGAGATGAGAATTGGCTACCTGATTTTCCGCGCAGGCAAACACCATGGAAATTAGGGTTAAGTGTCGCTTGGCCAATGTACGAAGGAACCTTGAGTTCACAACGTATTTATACCTCTTGACAGGTTTTTGGGCTGAGAGTGAATATGAGTGAGGTCTTGATTTTGGGTCAAGCTGTTTTGAGTTGGACCTTCTACGTAGTCAACACAGCAACGCTCCACTCCTCCAACTGAAACTCAAACGTCCCTCCCACACCTGCCGTCACACTCTTTTCCTCCTTCTGCACAACCTCACTCACCGTCCCATTTGCCAGCGTGTTACTACTCAGCCCGTCTGGCGCAGTCAGAATCGTCAAGCTCGCAGTCGCACCTTCCTCCACGCCCTCGAAGGCAATATTGAACGGTACAGCAGAAGTGGTGTTGTATATGGCCGTTTTGAAGGTATATTGCCCTGGGTTTGAGACACCGGCGACGTAGTATGCAGGGCCGAAAGAAACATCAGAGGACACGGGCACGGTGGCGTTATAGCGGTGCGCGGACAAGAGGGCGATGACGGCGTGGGAGGTAGAGCGGACTGTTTGTGCGGGGTCGGCGGAGAATGATACGAGGTCGGGCTATCTCATGTCAGGCGCCAAACATCATTGAGAGATGAGAGAGAGGTTGGTGAGGAAAATGAGGTAAGGGAGGGAGAGGAGAAAAGAACTTACAGCCCACTCATAACTATTAACATTCTGAAATCCAGGTGCATAGCTCATTCCCATCACCGCATCCCCATTCCGCTCAATGCCCAAACTCCAGACCGCCTCACTGACGGCCCCAATCCAGCTTGGCCACGGCATACGCGGCGCATTCCAATCCACGCCGACGGTCTGATTAAACACATTCCCCTGTATACAAGCATACTCCCCCACAACAGTCTTATGTTCTCTATCCCTGTGGTCAAAGAACCCGAACTGGGATACAAAATAATCGGGTCGCGTGTAAATGTGGTAGTCGGTATAGCTCGGATGACTTGTGTTGGAGCCGCCGAGCGCGGTGTAGTCGCCTGTTGAGGAGATGATGGTTAGGTCCGGGTAGGCGGAGGAGATGGCGTCGTAGAACATGGAGAAGCGGTAGGAGGCGTAGGTCTCGGGGCCGTTGTCGTAGAGGTTATCTTCGTTGCCAATTTCGACGTATTGGAGGGGCCAGGGAGAGGGGTAGCCCAGCGAGGCGCGGAGGGAGCCGTAGGGGGTGGAGGAGTCGCCGCTGGGTGGTTGTTAGTATGATAATTGGCTAGGTAGGAAGTAGGAAGGGGATGTGAGGGTGAATTTTCTGCCAGATAGAGCGAAATTGTACTTACAGAATGAATTCCAATTCATCCAGCGCAGCGTCGACCCAAGGCTGGAGCTCTTCAGCTGTGAGAATGTGGTCGTCTCCGTTGTAGAGGAACATTCCAGCCCAGACGGCCCAGACGGGAGTTACGTCGAGGTCGGTACACCACTTCTCAATGTTAGCAAGGTAGCCACAAAAAAGATTTTTGGGTGAAAGACAGCGGGACCTTACGTTCATATATTCAACGAGACCCAAGCCATCAGTGTTTTGGTAGCTCCACGTTCCCGGGCGGCCTGGGCGATCTTTGAGGGGACCGATGGTGTTGTTCCAGACCCAGGGATAGCGGGAGGCATCTCCTTCTCTGGGAACAATTAGCACGGGAAGGTGAATGAGGAGACGCTACTTACAAGTTGTTGCCCCCCGGAATCCTGAAAAAGCTAGGATTAAGCTCCTTCAAAGCCTCCATCAAGTCTTGTCTGTTGCCATTCGGTCGATTGTTGTACGTCGGCGGGAACAAGCTGATGAGATTGAAGTTCAATGGCCCAGCGCTCGCATCAAATTCGAGAGTGAACGTGTTGTTGCTGTTTGGTGCGGCGACGGAGGGCTCGAGCTCGAATGTGTGTTCCACCCATGAACCATTCTGGCTTGTAGATAGCACATCAAGACTTGCAAACACGTCATCTGTGAGGTTTGATCGTAGCTGAACTGTGAAGTTGCCATCGTATGACCCGAAGACCCAGAAACTGCCAGTGTATTTCTGGGTCTTGACATCGATGCCCCACCACCCCGGATTGAGCAACCCAATCTTGCCGCTGGAGGAATTGGAGCTTAGTGCAATATTGATTGAGGTGGGAAGTGCTGTTGAGAGAGGTGTCGAGGTGTTCTGGAGGGAGAAGACAGCTCCACCGAGCGGGACCCACGGATCAAGAGTGGAGGGGAACGGCGTGCTGCCTTGGAACGCTCGGTTCTGGATCAGCTCTGCGTAGATTCCGCCGTCTCCCGAGTGATTGATATCCTCGAACATGAGGCCGTACATAAGTGGCGAAGAGGCATTGCCGCCAGTTGCAGAGACTGTTAGGTTGATGGCATTGGCAATGCCAGCTAGCAAGGGGAGGGAAAGCAGATACCGTGACATTTTGACAGCTTGGGAGGAGACCTCTAGAGACCTACCTTGCTAGGAATCCCTTCCATGATACGGAGATCGCGGTCAAAAGACTCCGCGCTTCAGGGTATAAGACCGATTTACAGGGCCTATCAGCGCCTCAGGGCGCCTGGGCCCACTGTATTACAGGGCTTCAACCACTAAAGGTCGAGAATCTTCTCGCTAAAGCCCCTGTAAGTCCAGATTACCACAGCAACCGCTAATTAGCAGCACAAAATAGACACTCAGGGAGTCTCAGGGTCCTTTTAGTGGAATACAGTGAGCCAAAGCCTGTAATTACAGCGGGAACTAGCGCCTTGGCCGCTGAAGACCCTGAAGCGCGGAGTCTTTTGACCGCGATCTCCGTATACTAGAGCCATCCACCTGGATCGCCGCTCAGGCACGAGCAAAAAGATTCTTGGAAAACGTTCTCCTCTTCAATTACCGGCCTGAACAACATTAACCCGAAGACATATT
>QYSG01005648.1:0-11598 GCA_003988875.1 Lachnum nothofagi
GCTTCTTGCATTTAAGATCCTTGGCCAGGATTGCCAGTTGGCTCCTCAATGCAGTGAGGTTCCCAACGATGAAGAGAATATCCTTGGCTCGAGTCAGGGTGACATTCATCCGGTTCCATTGCTTCAAGAATCCAAGCAGATTGCAATGGGCAGGGGTGAAGTCCAAAAGGTAGACGTGCCCTTGACCACTTTGCTCTACATCGATGGTGTGGACCTCGGGGAAGCACTGGAAGTCGGAAGAGACCTCAGCGTGGATAGCCCACCTGGGCTGTCGCTTGAGCTCCTTCTGGCTCGCCTTGTAGGGAGAGGGGACTTTGATGTGAGAACCCAGCAGATCTCCAGCGCCGTCCTTGGGAACGTGGCTCAGGATGCTCATGATCAGGTCGGTAATGCAGTTGATATTTGCAAAGTTCCGAAGTGAGGTTGAACCGGGTTAGCTTCCTGAGCAGCCTTCTGCTCCTTCGTCAGCACATTCTCGTCAGCACATTCTTGGCTTGCTTGCYGCGTCCTTGCCCTGACRTAGKAGGGTCTTTGCGCTTTCCAACAGCACCCTGTGAAGGGTTGGGCTGCTTGTTGGCATTGGAGACTTGCTTTCCGCTAGAGGCGGATTGCTTGTTCCCGGGAGGTGCCATTAAGAAAAGTTTTGAAAGCCTTGCAGCTTCCTTTCTTTCACACGCCRAGGCGTCAAAGAATCTCCCGTCCGAAGACGTGAGCTGGTTCTACTTAAGAGGATTACTGCTAACTTAATAGCAGCAAACCTCGAAAGCAGAGAAGGGTGACTCAAGAGGATCACAGCTAAATTAATAGCAGCGAACCACAAGAAGTCGGCGGACAAGATACTCCTACGGCCTGTACCAACAGTCGTGRAGGGGAAAAGAGTGTAGAGGGTAAGCCTTCTTCCCTTCCCGRGGGGTTGAAGGCGGGGCGACGAGAGCGGGRGGACCSGCCGGTTTTGAGGCCGGCGGGCCAAACGAGGAAAAAAGCRCGGGCTCACTGAAAASAAAGTAGTTAGCATAGGGTCATTCCAGAAACAAGAAACAACAGCATCCACGCCTGTCCGGTTTGAYCAGGTTGTG
Organism: Lachnum nothofagi; assembly: GCA_003988875.1. NCBI lineage: Eukaryota > Fungi > Ascomycota > Leotiomycetes > Helotiales > Lachnaceae > Lachnum > Lachnum nothofagi. The sequence continues at coordinate 1,077 of QYSG01005648.1, forward strand.
ATCGACGGAKTGTTGTCGTGATTTTGGTTGTYGGTGAGTGTCGGCCACCGTAGAGCAAGACGGCACATTCACCAACRCCGGCGTCAMAAAGATGGATGAGCATCCAGGCAGAGCATTGGRATGCAGGATACCAGCATATTGTGCGAGGTCCAGATGCTCTGTATGCTGTCACTCATTGTGGCTCGACTTGTTGATCCGCGCTGGCGTCGCTGTCGCGGGAACTCTCGCAYGGRCAAGCTTCGGCGCTCCCGCACCAGCCCATGACAGTTGAGCATGAGCATAGGATAAAACAGCTGGCTAAGCCCGGCCCCAGATAGTAGAATAGGCTATCCAAAAGCSATTGTATGCGTCTAATTGCGACGRGGCGAGGAGGTTCGGTTCGGTAGGGAGGTGTGGGCGCAGGCGCGGTGCGGCTTTGTTGACATGGCTGGTTTCGATGCTTTTCGAGTGTTTTGGACCGGAATCTGGGTATCTAGGGAACAAGGGAGTATGAAAATAACTTACAACTCGGTTTGAAGGGACCAAATCAAGATCTTGCGCTTGCGAGATCGACTTTGACTCTCTCGCGAAACAACGACGCTAGTTTCACCAAGTGGGGCACAACAACTTTGCCAGCCACCTCGAGGGCAGGCATTTATCAACGTAGGAAGGATTACAAGACACGTAGGAAGGCACAGGCCCAAGCCGCTAGCAACCAGCTATGAACGAGCGATTGAGCACACTGCATCGAAAGTAATTTCAGCAATGCGCTTGTTCATAGAGCAGGAAGGGGCGATACTTCTGAATCACCGTCGACGGATCCAAGGCCGCTCAGGGGCTGAGGGGGCTCCCATTTGCGGCAAGGCCGACACCAACCGCAACCGCATCCCAATTGAAACCCTGCGCAATGAAGGAGAAAGGCTCCCTTAGATATCGTATAGTGACAGTAGACACAAGATGTCTGCTTTGCGAGCGCAGGTCTGCCCCTGCATCTTCCGCACTGACAAGAAGGGCCCTTGGCTTACCCCTTTTCTTAAGCATCGGCCAGGACGGATTTACCTCGTGGCTCTATGCAACTATGCAAGCTTCAACATGACCCTACAGGGAAACAACTTAGAGTTGGCACCCAGCCCATCCCTTGGAGTAGTAGCCGTCTTCGGGCCGTGCGGTCTGAGAAGGGAATCCGCAGCAAATGGATAGCGTCTAAAGATATTTGCATGGCCATTTCGAACATATTCGAATATCAAAGAGAACCTCAAAGCGCATTTCTGCTACTGCTAGATGCAATTATTGGGCTTTTGCAAGGCATGCGAACTTCCGGGCAAACAAATCTCATGAAGACAAGAGAGAATAAGGCATTCGCAGGAGGTCCCAAAGAGCATATGCATGCATCAGATGTTTAGGAAACGTGAAGGATTTGCTGCACTTCAAACGGCTCGCTTTGCAGCGGGCCCTACACCAGAAAACAGCATTTGAGCGTCAATATGAGGTTGAAGTTACCATAGATATAAGTATTCTGCTGTTGTGAAGAGAATCTTGTTTTCGTGGCGTAGTGAATGCTGAAGACATGCTTCTCGGAATGGGATGTCGTTGAGATGAAAATGGCTCGCTTCATCACGTGCTAGCACACCACCGGGTTAAATTTAAGCCGGCGCGCGTCCTGCATCTCGCCTTCGCGACCGTCGCTTTCTGCCTTCTTCCTCCTCCCTCGCCGAGCTCTTCCATTGAGAATACCTGCATCAACTCGATCACCAACCCTCTTCCTCGCGGCCTTTGCCGTGAGGGTCCTGCTGCGCCATTTCTCGATTTCTTCCTTCCCCTCCCCTTTCCCCTTCCTTCCCTCCCCTCCTCCCCTCCCTGTCGTCGTTACCACTTAAGTGTGGTAACGCGGCGAAACCAGTCCACACATTAAGGGTTGTGTGGGCAAGTGAATCTCTTGAGAATCACTAGTCGACTGCAAGGTCGGCGAAGCTTTTTTTATTATGGATCGTCCAATCTTCGGCGTCTTCCAGCGCGTCAGACGAGCTGACGAAGATGCCTTTGAGAGGGACATCTCGCCATCACTGGCCATAGATCGCCACAGACGAGAGATGGAATTGACCCTTTCTGAGGTCGAGAAGCTGCGTGCAAGGGTCCAGGGTCTTTTGGACGAGGGCCAGACTTTTCCAGAAGAGGCTGTGCTCAAAGCCGAACTCGACCGCCGCTATGCGCAGCTTAAGGATACTAAGAAGGTCATTGAAAGCGTTCTTAAGCTGCTGGAGAGGTGGGCAACCCAGCTTAATTCGACCAGGGACGATATCAAGGCGAAGAACGAATCGATCAAGAATACGATCGGGAAGCTTCTTCCCGAAGTCCAGTCAAAGTTGGCTGAGATTGACACCCGGCATCAACTCGAATACACTCGGCTGAGCATTGACAATGGCAATCTCCTGACCGAGAATGCCAGTCTCAAGGAAGCAGCAAGTGTTGCTGTCGGCGAGGAAAAGCTGTCGGATCGCCTAGAAAGATTCCTACTAGGCCATCTCGTGTCGATGAGTCGTCCGGATGAGACCCAAGTTGCTCAGCTGCGAGAAGAGCTCACGAGTGTCAAGCTCTTGCTTGGATCAAGGGAGAACGAACTTGATAGGGCCAGAACACCAGCTGAGAGAGAAAAAGACAGAGCTCCAGAGGTCGATTGACGAACTAATCCCGCAGTTGAATTCTGCTGTCGAGCAAAGAAACGGAGCAGAGGTCCAGGTCGCTGCCAAGAATAAAGCAATTGATGATCTTTCGGAGAGACTCGCCACCCAAGAAAGTCTGGTGTCAGCAGAGGCCCGCCGAGCAAATCTTGCTGACGAGCAAATGAACCAGGCTATYCAAGAACTCCAGGCGTTCCAAGATAGTTTGGCYACAGAGCGTCAAGTCGATCCACAGGACCTGAACCCCAGGAATGCTCAATTTTTGCTGCGGSAGGAAGCAAACACCCTACGAGGGCAAAGAGATGCGTCGCATCGTGACAAAACACTGCTCCAGGAGAAAGTTGACGGGCTCAATGCTCAGATGAAAGCCTACGAAGGTGAGATAGMCACTGCRAAAACTCAACTCAGAGAGATCAGYCGTGCTCTCGAGTCAGCTAAGCAGCACAGCAGGACTCTGGAGAGCCGATGTACCATCCTCAAGGAGGAAAAGACAAAGCTTGGCGATGATCATGAAGAGTTGAAGAAGGCTTTCGAGATAGCGATCACTCAGCAGAGTCTTTTGCAAGGTCAAGTCGAGCAGTATGTGAAAGATCTTGCCGCTGCCATTTCCGACAAGGAGAAATTGGTCTCTGCCAATGCTCGCCTCAGAGATAGCAACAAAGATCATCAGACCACTTCCCAGAATATCCTGAAGAAGATGGGCCAGAAGGACATAGAGCTTGAGGATCTGACAAAGGATCTTGCCAAGCTGAAAGGAAAACTCGAGTCCCTTCAGGGTGCAGAGCGAGGATGGAACCAGGAGAAATCTAAGTTTCAGGAGCAAGTCAGCAAACTGGACCCAGATGCCAAACTGGCTCAGGCTCTAACACTAGAGAAGACTCAACGGACTGCAGACAAGAAGAAACTCGAAGATGAGAGAGGCAACTTTCAAGCAGTCGAGGCCCTAAGGGTGGAAAAGTCTCAATGGACCGCACAGAAAAGAACCCTGGAACAGCAGATTGAGTCAAATTCCGCTCAAATCCAGACTCTTACAGCGAAGAAGTCCGAGTGGGAGCAAGAGAAAATTGCTCTGCAGCAGTGTGCCGATGCGGAAGACCCCCAGATTTCAGCCTTTACAGCAGAGAAGTCTGAATTGACTCGAAAGCTAGAAGGGCTTGAACAGTTGAACGCTTCCTTGACTGAAGAGGTTTCTCGTATGAAGAAACTCGAAACTCTCAAGTCAATTAGCTGAGAAGGATCAAAGAATCCAGGAATTGGAGAAGAAATTAGAAGGAATGGTCCTCAAGGCCGACTATGAATCCCTCCAGCAAGTCCATGCCTCTTGCGCTGACAAGATTGATAGGACAATCCATGATCAATTGAAAACAGAAGTCGAAGCCTTGAGATTGGAGCATTCGCACTGCGCTCAGAACCTTGCCCATGCGAATGCAAGGTCAGCCCTCTTGCAGAGACAGCCGTCTTCCGAGTCCTTGGAATCTCAGGCAAGCTTCAGCCGCTCTTCATCAAGGCAACCCATATCGTATGGGCAGCTTGCATCGCCGTACGGTCAGCCGTCAGCGATGGGCTCCCAACTCAGCAGGCATTCCAGCGAGGAACTTCAAATGGGGCCACCTCAAAATTACCCACATTCCATGGGGCATTTTCAGCAGATGAGATCACCACAAGCTGGAATGTATGGTGAAGGTGCTGAGCCAATGAGAATGCCTTCGATGTCACCTGCAGCCGGAGGCTACTCTTCTCCGCAGCAGCAACTACCTCAGCTTGGTCTCCAATATGGATCCCCACAAATGGGTGCCCCCCAAAGTGTTCTGCAGCCGATGAGACATTCCCAGGCGATGAGATCACCTTCGATGTCGCCACCAGAACACCGGAATATGGAATACCGGCAAATGGGCCAACCACCACCGTCCCAAGGCTACTATGCTCCCCCACAGCTGTGGGAGCAAATTTCTCAAGGTGGGTATCAGCTTCCATCTCCCCAACTGGGCTACAGCCAATATGTTCCACAACCAGTGGGACAAGCCCAGCTGGCAAGATCACCATCCATGTCGCCGCCGGCTCCCGGTTTGTATCAAGGGGCTCAGCAGCATGGACATCCGCAATTCGGTGCGCCACAGAATGCGCCACAACAAATGGGACAGCCCGGCTTCGGCGCGATGGGCCAACTTCCATACCAATTCCTGATTAGTGGGCTTCTCAAGGATGGACCATTGACGGTCCAAGTTCCGGCATCTGTCATTGCTAAGATGGACGAGCAGATTGCTCGCTGGAATAGGTCAAACAGAGGAGTCTGGTCGAACGGAAGCTCGGCTAGCATGAAGAGGTGCATTGACGCGAGACGGAACTCGGTCAAATCTGACTTGGACGAGGGGGCCGAGGCCGTGGCCTGCAGGAAGTGTGTTATGGGCAAGAAGCTCTGTGTTTTGATTGATAAGAGAGGACCAGTGATTGTGCCTTTGCCCCGGGCTGAGAGGACTGGGGTTACTACGGCGGATGAGGGGTATTTTGTGAAGATCTAGATTTAATGACAATTCTTTACAAATTTCAGACATGAGTGTGAATAGCGATTATGAAGATGAATTCAATCATTCCTATGCCTTTTTGTTTGTGAATTCGTATATATATGAACTTCCCTGGCTGATCGTGTACGATATGACTCATCCTCGTCATCGACAGACTTCCTCGCAATGCCCTCCCCCGTTCTCCAGCTCTGCCGTCCCAGCCACCACCAGAGCTATCTGCCTCTCCTTGTCGTGGCTTGCTTCCGTACCCCGGATGCATCCTCCCTCTTCTATTCTTTCATGACGCTGCAACACTAAGGTGTAGCGGCGGAACGTCGGCTGGATCCTTGGCCGGTGGGAAACAACCGGGGCCAACCAATATATGGAGGCTTCATCATCAACTGCTGTCTTTCCCTCGAACACGGCCCCATGCTACAATCCGATCTTGGGAAGTGTCTTCAGCCGGGGACGGCGGGTGACTCATCGGCTGGAGTTTGAAGCCCGCTGGGACTTTCTCTTGTGATTGGCCGCATGCAAGACTTCAATACACAAGCCCGGCGAACCCGGCATCACGACCGGCCTGTCTGCGGCGAGCATTCTTGGCGCACCACGGCAATGTCAAATTGATGTCAAGAACGGTTTACATTGAGAGCCGATCATCTTATTGGTATGAAAGATCTATTGGTCTATATACAACAGCTTTGCTAAGTCCTGTGACATATCTGGAAGGGCCTCAATGGAGGCAGGATCGGTCGACTCGAGCTTCAGCCTTCGGAAAGACTAACCCTACCATCCTCCCCAATTTGTACCACCGAAGACACCAAGGACGAGATCTCCGCCAGAAACTTTTCTTTCTCTCTCTTACAGCATTTCAGCAGCAATTTAAATGCTCCTTGACCCATCTTGTGAATGAAGTTATTGGCTAAGTCGAAAGGTCCAGCATTCGGAATGAAAATCAAGGCGTGAAAGGATAGACTTTGTGCAATGGCTAGCCAGAACTTTCCGTACCAGAATCTGCGCTTCAGCTCTTCATACTTGTCACGGTAGAGCTTATTTACCTGGGCATTGTCGGACTTGATAAGGTCTGGGTATACCTCCTTCATCAGCTCTTCGAAAGCTGCCGTCTCTGATTTCACGCGAGCCTTGGTTGGCCGTGCGGCTTGGATGGCTGCGCTCATTGACCCTGCAAACTTGGGTAAGTTAATCCGATTGCGAATCGAGAGCTAGGAAGCATCCGTGTCATCACCATCCAGGATCCTGCAAAACGTAGCAGGGGAGATCGACGCTGCCGTCGAACTTGCTGCTGGTGGTATTCGACTCCGGAGAGCAGAGATAACCTGCTTCAATTGTCGGAACGACCCTGTGCTTCCAAAGGCCGTGACGATCTTCACTACCTTGCTTTCCTCATCGAAAGTGAGGTGCCTCTTATCTCCCTTGACATCCACAGTCTCCTTCCGAACGGCAGCAAGGAGAAGCGTCGGCCGAAATACCGCGGAACCGCAAGCCGCCTCTCTTTGTGATTCCCACTCTTTCCATCTAGTCATGTGGTCGTCGACGGGCTTAGTCGGGGTGTTTGCCTGTTCGATATGTTGTCTCGGCTGGGATGATGACGGCTACTTTACTCGTGCTCAAGGATGGCTGAACCGGTGTCTTGCTAGAAGTAACAGCAGGCGTCGCTCGACTTGTGCTTGATGCAGCTCGAGGCAAGACCGGGCGGGGCGGGGGACTCGAACGCTTAGCGACTTTGCCAGACTTCTGTATACTTTGCGTCTTTGATTGTGTGGATTGTCGAGCTCTCATCTCCATTGTGTGTGTGGGAGCAGGACGTTTGTGTAGATTGGGACTCGGAGGAGGTTGTCGGACACGGGGCACATCGTTGCAGGATCATTTCTGAGCTTTAGCTTCCTGTATTTCTGCCTCCGTCAGCTTCGGATCTTGAATGTACGCGGAGATCTGGGCCTCTTCTGGATCGCGTAGCTGGTACGCGTCGCTGTCTCGGTAGTTACCGCACGTCCTCCTGGTACAATACAACTCTTCTTCTGGGTTCCAGTGATTGTCGGCATAGTTGGAAGCCTCTGCAACGTTGATGCCCGCATTGAAGCCCTGGTGATAGGTTTTAGCAAAGGTAATCACGGCTTGATTCAAACCTTGAGCGAACAGGCAGTAGTGGATCTTGTGCCGATCCAAGACTGCCTTCGAGATGTACACGCGCTGATGGCGAATCCACTGGCTGCAGGCGCTATTCTTCTTCCTGATCTCAAGGTCTTCCGTGATGCAGGCTTCAAGCTTTTCTTGATGCTCGGGAGCAATGGTTATCCAGACCTTGCTTGCTCCAGCCACCAAGTAGTTGATCGCAAGCAAATTTGAGTCCTCCTTGTGTAGAAGGAACGGTGCACCGAAACCACTGCTGACGAACATTTGCGGGGTATGAGTAGAGCCCAACTGGCGTACTGTCATGTCAAGCATATTGCCGGCCAGAGGGGAGACGGGAGACTCTACAGGCAGTTGGTAGAATTGTCTGTGCTCTTGATGCGCAACGTCCTTGTCCGTTGCATAGATAGGAAGGTCAACTTTGCCGAAGCCGGGTAAAGATTCGAATTGCTTCAAGAGAGCGTCGGCATTGTGCTTCGTGGATGCCTTCCCTTCAACATCCACACTCAGCCGAAATGTAGGCTCCGCCTTCTGCTTGTCGGAGGTTCGGTACCGGGCTCCGTCTGTCTGCAGGTGGCCGGTGAGGTATTGGTTGTTCTTGCCATGCTTCTCGATAGTGAATATCCAGCCATTGAGTTCGTAATGGGTCTTGGGCGATGATGCGCGGACTCCTAGAGTATCTGGATGCAAAGTCTGCAAAGCGACGCCCACTTTCTTGGTATCCAGGTAGCGGAGTTTTCGGAGGAGATTGGGGAAGTCCATCCACTCTTCCACGGTCGGAGAGTACTGTACTGGTTCACCTCTTTCTCGATCTTCATCTGTCTGGTGGATGGTGTGGGCATCGTGGTAGCCCACTGCCGACTCTTCGAGCAAATCACGAATTGCGCCGTCATCTTGGATCTGTCCAGACTCCGACTTGAGCCCGGAGCAGTCTGAGGTGCTCCTTGAGCTGATCTAAGTATGTGTTCCGCTCGGAAGACTTGCTTGAGGTTATAAGTTTCAGGAAAGTTGCCCTTCCTAGCCAAACGTCGTAAAAGACTGGTTTTGGCGGACTGGTGATGGCAGAAAATTCAAATTAACGAAGTTCGAACCACGGTCACCACACCGTTTGAATATATGGCCAAGGGAAAGAGCATACAAACCCCTTGATGATCGGATATCAAGACGTTCTTCGAGCTTTGCCAGGCGGAGGATGCGATGCGCGAGGGGAAGATTCTCTTGACTAGGAGCAGAACATAGGGAGACGCGACGAAATTAACGCGTCGTATGAAAGTTGCCGCCTGATAATTCGGGCATCAGGATTTCCTCGGAAATTCTGATGCCTTGTAAGGCGGCAACGAGGTCGAAGTGCCAGCCCGGTACGGCGCGCCGTTTGGCAGGCTTCCAACAAAGCTCAAAAAACATAAAATCATAAAAACCGATTTTTTACTAATAATTAATTTTAAATAATAAAAAATCTATACCTATACCGAATGGAATTAGAGCTTTTCGATGGAATCAGAGAATTTCGCTAAAAAAACATATAAAAATAAAAATAAAAATCAGCTTTTATAATAAAAATACAAAAATTACTATATAAAAACTATTAGCTTTTTTTTATATATAACTATTTTTAAATTAAAGCCAAAAATTTAAGGTTTTTAAATCCAAAAAAAAATTCGGCGCTAGTATAAAACCTATACCTATACCGAATGGTATTAAAGGTTTTCGATGGTATTAGAAAATTTCGCTAAAAAGGCATATAAAAATAAAAATAAAAATCAATTTTTTATTTAAAAGTATAGGGATTATTATATAAATATTACTAGCCTTTTTTTATATATAGTTAATTTTATATTAAGTTTGAAAATTTAAGGTTTTTAAGTTTAAAATAAAAATTCGATATTAATATAAAACCTTTTATATTATTAAAATCCATTTTTTAATAGAAAAATACATTTTTTTTATTTTTATATTAATATTAAAACTAAAAATAATAAATTTAAAATTAAACTTAAATCCGAAATTCTCTAATATTATTAAATATTTAATAATATTAAAGATTTATTTTATTATTTTAAGTGCTAGTATAATAAGCTTTTAAATTTGAGCTTTTTATGTAATTTGGATAAGGGTTATCTATAAAATATTCTAGAAAATAATTTTATTTAATTTAATTATTAATTTTTTATTGCCTAGCGCAGCGGGCATTGGGGAGACTTATTGTCAATTGTATTACGTAATCTTTAGAAATTTATAAAAAAGTATTCTGCTTTTTTTGCTAAATAAACCAATAATTAATTCTATTTTTTTTTTTTTATCTATATATATTTGTTTGTTTTAATAGCTAAATTAATTACTATATTTATTCTAATTATAACCAGTAAATTTTACAAAGAAAATATAAATCTATAGCCTTAAACAAATGCATTCAAATGGCGTTTTTACTTTTATAATAGCTTTAAAGCTGCATATAATACAGTTCTTTGAAGTTTTTCGATGGAGTGGCCGGGTGCAGTGGCCATTGTTGGTGGCTACAGTAGCATAATTCGCCTAGCGAGCTCTTAAGGACTCCACCCGTCCTTGTTTATACTTAGCTTTTATATACTTAATTTTTTTTCCTATTAATATTATTAGACTTTAATCCAAATAATTGGCAATTTATACAAGAATGTTTTTTATATATTCTAGTTTTTTAGAATTACTTTTAATAATATATGATTTTATTTTAATTATATTTAATAAATTATAGTATATAGTTTATTTTGCGGATTTCCAAATAGCGAATAAAAATAGTCAATAATGAAAACAATAGCTGTAAAGCTTTATAAAAGCTATAGTATATTGGATTATAATAAGCAAAGTAAAGTATCTTAATTCATTATACGACATTATTGCCATATGCCCTAAAGCTAAACGGCAGCAAGACAAAAACAACGGCATCCTTATAAATGCGCTTTGCAAAGCAGCTATAGCCAAAACACAAAAAGTACGCAAAAGCACCTGCCGCCTTAACGTTAAAATAATTAAATCCAAAAGTCAAAAATATACTATAGTTATCTGAATCGCTTATTAACCATAAACTTTATTAAGCAATACTTTGGTTTATATAGCATATCTAAACAATCCTATACCTGTACCGAATGGAATAAGAGCTTTTCGATGGAATAAGAGAATTTCGCTAAAAGGATATATAAAAATAAAAATAAAAATCGGTTGTTTTAATAAAAGTAC